>JBCEWC010004665.1:0-26720 GCA_038996855.1 Solanum aculeatissimum
GACGCAAATTCGAGTCACAGAGTTATGAAGTAGGGGTTGATTTTATCTCAATGAAACACCCTTTTGAAAGTGCGTGCATGAATTAATAGCAAGGGAGTTACAAAGGAGCTATGAACAAATTCTCGCATACCTTAGATAACCAAGAATAATGAAGAAGAAATTGAATTGAGAAGAAGAAAGTCCTACTTTAATCCTCAATTGAATCTTCAATCTCAAGACTAGTGGAGAGTATTTTAGGATTTGAATTTGAGAGTTTGAATGAGGAATGAGAGTGAGAGAATGATTAAAAATCTTATTTGGGGCTTTGGGCAGGTTTAAAGGTCATAAAAGACCTTGGAAATGGGTCAAAGTATAAAAAATACCTCAATAAAATGTGACTTGAAATTTTAACCCAAAGCTCTCACGGTTGGTTTCACGGGTCGTTACCCTCTTCACGGGTCATGAGGCTCACTGACTCAGCCTAGGCAGTCCTTACAAAAATAGGCATAACGTTTTACTTCAAACTCAAAATTGAGTGAAACTAATTTTGTTAGAAAGATAATTCAATGATATTCAATTTAATATATAATGGTCCACCCAGTTAGTTATGTGCTAAGAGAAATGAACAATTAAAGTTGACCCTACCAATGGCTCATGTGAGATTCCGTACTTAGAAAGAATTTCACACCGACACTTTGACGGCCACCTTCACGCGTCGTGTGATGGCTCACAGACCGTCCAGTGGCCCGTGTGGCTTGCCTTGATCATGAACCAATCATGTCTTACACGAGCAACAGCCATACAAGCCGTCCAAGGCTCCACGGGCCGTTTGGCCCCTCATTAACATAACGCAAGCTTCCAAAATAGTAATTTCATACTTAGAACCAATAATTGGGTCAAGAGCTTCGTGATACACTTTGTTATTACTCATATTCAGGATCACGAGGCATTCCCATGAGCCATTTGGTGGCTCATGAACCGTATAGGGTCCAGTGGTGCCATGCCTTAGCAAATTTTCCAAAAAGAAATCCCTGCATAGGCCGCCCTATGAAAAAGGTCTCCAAATCAAGTGAAACCAAGTGTGTTAGAAAGATAACACAAAGATCTTCAATTTGATAGGTCATGACTCACCCAGTTCTACCTGTGCTAGGAGATATGGTAATTTAAAGTCAGTGCTTCCACACGACGTCATGAAAAACTTAACCAATACTCTTTCTTTGAATACGGCTATTCAAAAGAGACTCACGAAGATCATTAACCAACCATGGTAGGTTCAGATCAGATCTTAATCAGCTTTACAAAGTTCAAAAAATTTTGGGTTGTTACAGCCTTTCACTACATCTGACCCACAAAACCAACCTATGACCCGTAGAATGAACCACGGCCTATAGAAAGCCTCATAAATCCTAAAAAATCTACAATCTTCATAACTTGGCCAAAAATCATCTTGATCCCTATAATCCTGCAAAATCAACACAAAAACACATCAAACCTACTAACATTGCTTTCAGAACACACAAAATTCTAAGTTTAAAGTATCAAAAGTGTTATATTTCGGCAGTACATCAACACACTCAACTTAAAATTGTTGTTTGTCCTCCGGTGATGGACTCAATCTATATAAGCAATACAGTAACACAAATACCTCAATCTAATGGCATACATCATCTCCCAATCAATTCCAGATACCCAATCAAACTCATCAGTCCATATTAGACAATTATCCAATAGGCTCATGTAAATCAAAGATATGATAGTGCAACTATGACAGATAAAGCAATGTTCAGAATCAACAGTCCCCAAGATAGCCCATGTTCAACAATGTAATTTAAGTGCCCTCATATAAATAAGTCCCATATCACACTCATGATGATATCAGGACAGACAAAAACACTTGCGCTAACAAAAGGTATTTGAATACTGTATGAAATACCATTGGCTTTCCCCTATACTCATGACTATAACCTTCGACTACTTGGATTAGGATCACTAAAGGACATTCTTAGCTTGTAACATAGGTTCAGGGGGCTTTGGTATGGCATTTATGGAACATAGTGACGAATGGACCTCCTTGACACTGCGTTATTTTACACTTTTGCCCTACCAACACTGATATTCTTGACTCATTGATCCCTTTTCTCATTTCACACACTTTTGGGTGCCTTATCCTGATTTTAAGCTCATTGCCTTTTATTTTCACAATTCGTTTTCTATTCAGCTCATGCTTTTTGCATCTATTAATGTTTCTCGCACCTATTCCCTATTTAACTCTTATTTATTGTATTTCTACGCTTCCTTTCTCATTTGGTGTGATTCCTTCCAACATCCACCCTCAACTTAAACTTTTGGCCTAAGTTGAGGTGCACAATATCCAACATTTGAACCAGGGCCACTTTTGGTAGCCACCCTCAACTTAGGATTTTAGCTTGAGTCGAAGTACACAATATTCAAAGAAGGACCAGGGCTAATTTCAAGATTTCATAGACAAAAAGGTTTAGTTACTCAAGTATTTACAAAAAAAGGGTACATATAAGGCTCAAACATTAGGAACAAGGGATACATAATGCATTTGGTTGTCTATTTTGGGCTAAGTGGACTAATATGAACAATGTTCTAAAATGCTTTCCTAACCAACTAATCTATAATCTCGGTCAGAGTAATAGGGCAAGTTCTAGATTGAAACATAATATTAGAATCATGCAATAATTCTCACACGCACTTGACACTGAATACAATATTAACATAGACTCTAAGATTATATTTTTTTTATCATAATTTAGCCTTAACTTGTCAGAACAAACACTGTGAATCATTTATTCCACATGGTTGTTATCAAACCTACCTAACAGCACATCATAAAAAATAGAGGGATATCAATTTTCACCAAACTAACATATACCATAGATATCAGTACAATATGCTACTAATATTACTTACACATCCAAAACGCGTTGGTTCAATAGAAAATAATTATCCTTAGGGAAAGAACACAGCACGAAAAACCCATACACTCATAAATTGGGATAGATATAGGCCTTGGTAACTCAGACTTCGTTGAGGCTTATAACTTCCCACACCCCATGAAATATATTTGCATTGTCCTCAATGCAACAAAATAAGAAAAAACATATAATATTAGGGTCAAAAAGGAGCATACATGGGCACCTAAGCGCTGGTATCAGTTTGTATATCACCATATTCAACCTCTCGGGTGGTCTCCTCAATGGCTTGGGTTACCTCCCAAGTAGCGCCTGATTTATTTTCATGGCATGACTTGGACTACTTGGTTACTCAAGCTTCACCAAGTGTCCATATGTCCACTGTCAGTAATTCTTCAGCATTGCCAAAGTATGGATTGATTCTTTGGCCATTAACCTTGAATTTTATGCCATCTTTCTTATCTAACTCAATAGCCCCATAGTTGAAAACATGTGTGACTTTGAAAGGTCCCAACTATTTGGACTTAAGCTCTCCAGGAAATAACTTCAACCTTAAATTGAAAAGCAAAACCAAGTCTCTTGGTGTGAACTAGCGATGCTCAATGCGACAATCATACTGCAGCTTTATTCTTTGCTTGTACAGGATTCAGCTCTCATATTCCCTCAAATGAAATTCATCAAGTTTGTTGAGTTGGCTTAGTCTTGTATTAACTGCAGCATTCCAATCTAGATTTAGCTTTGTGTGTGCCCATATCGCCTTGTTCTCAAGCACTATAGGTAGGTGAAAAGCTTTACCAAAGACAAGTTGTTAAGGAGACATACCTATGAGAGTTTTGAATGTTATCTGGTATGCTCACAATGCATCATCAAGCCTTCGCAACCTGTCCGTCTGGTTAGCATTCACAGTCTTGGATAGAATCTGTTTAATTTCCCTATTAGATACCTCAACTTTCCCACTTTTCTAGGGATGGTAAGGCGTTGACACTCGATGTTTCACCCCATACTTCTCAAGTAGAGCTCTAAATAACCTATTGCCAAAATGGGAATCTCTATCGCAGATAATTGCCCAAGGAATGCCAAATCGAGAGAAGATATTTCTTTTAAGAAATGTCGTGACACTTTTACCTTTATTACTGGGGAGCGCAACCACCTCCACCTATTTGGAGACATAATCCACCACAAAAAAGATGTATTTGTTCCTATAAGAATTGACGAACAAACCCATGAAGTCTATACCGCAAACAACAAATAACTTGATTGCTATGATGGGGTTAAGTAGGAGCTCATGCATTCAAGAAACACCACCTTCTCTCTAGCACTTATCACAAGCTTTAGCATAGTCGTGGGAATCCTAGTGGATGGTTGGCCAATAGTACCCACACTATAAGATCTTATATGTTGTCATGATCCCAGTATGATACTTGTTGACTAATAATAAATAACGAGCCTCCAAAATGCTCATCATATCTGCCTTAAGAACACAACGATAAATAATCCCATCTGCACAGGCACAAAACAAAAATGGATCATCCCAGAAAAACTTCTTCACATGAGACATAAACTTATGGCGCTGGTGAGAAGTCAAATTCGGTGGCACAACATCACTAAATAAGTAGTTCAGATAGTTTATGAACCATGGTATAAAATCATGTGATACTGCAAATACTCTCACATCAAGGAATGAATCATTAATCTCTACCCCATCATTGAATTTTTCAGTCGTCTCATCTTCAAGTCTTGATAGGTGGTCTGCAACCTGATTTTCTATCTCCTTTCTATTAATCACCTAAAAATCAAACTCTTGGAGAAAAAGTACCCATCGAATTAACCTAGGTTTTGCATCTTTTTTTGCCATCAAATACTGCAATGTTAAGTGGTTAGTATGTATAATGACTTTGGTCCCCAAAAGATAAGATTTGAACTTCTTAAAATGCAAAGACCACTGCAAATAACTTTTGCTCAGTGATAATGTAGTTTTTCTGTGCTACATTCAGGGATTTACTGGCATAATAGATGGGATATATAATCTTCTCTCTATGTTGTCCCAACACCACACCAAGTGCAACCCCAATTGCATCACACATAATCTCGAAGGGCTCAGACCAATTTGGAGCAACTAAGATCGATGTTGATATCAACAACCCTTCAAATGCTTTTAGACATGCAATATCAAACACGAACTTAGCCACCTTCTCAAGTAGCTTACACAATGGATGTGCTTTCTTTAAGAAGTCCTTTATGAACCGTCTATAAAAGCCTGCATTCCCCAAGAAACTTCTCACACCTTTGACAGAGATAGGTGGAGGAAGCTTCTCAATAACCTCAACTTTGGCTCTATCAACCTCTATACCTTTGATGAAGATCCTTTATCCCAACACAATGCCTTTCTTCACCATGAAGCGACACTTTTTCTAATTCAAAACAAGATAGAATTCTTCACATCTCTAAAGTAAATTATGCAAGTACCTCAAGCAATTGCAGAATGAGTCTCCAACCACACTGAAGTCATCCATGAACAACTCAATGGTGTACTCCACCATATCTGAGAAGATGGACATCATGCATCTCTAGAATGTGGTCAGTGCATTAGATAGCCCGAATGGCATTCTCTTAAATGGAAAGGTGCCATAAGGACATATAAATATCTTGGTCCTTTAGAGAAATGGAAATCTGATTGTAGTCTGAACAACCATCAAGAAAATTATACTAGCCTTTACCCACTAAGCAATCTAGCGTTTGCTTCATGAATGGCATGGGGAAGTGATCTTTCTCTGTCGATGCACTAATTTTGTGATAGTCTATGCAAACCCTCCAATCTGTGACTGGTCTCATGGGAATCAACTCATTTCTAGCATTAGGAACCACAATGATACCTTTCTTTTTTAGAACACACTGGACCGGACTCATCCATTCACTGTCAGCAAATGGATAGATCACCCTTGCATCCAACCACTTAATGATTTCTTTGTGAACAACCTCTTGCATTGGTGGGTCGAGACATCGTTAGTGCTTAATTCTTGGCTTATCATCCTTGACAAGTGAATTTTGTGAGTGTATATGTCAGGTGAGATTCCAATGATTTATGCAATTGTCCACCCAATAGCCCTTTTGAATCGCTTGAGTACCGAAACTATTACCTCTACCTGTCCATCATCAAGATCTGCAACAATAATAACATAAAGTATTGTTAGTACCCAAAAACACATACCTCAGGTAGGCCGAAAGAGCCTTCAACTCCAATACTGGTGGCTCCTCAATAGATGGTCTATTAGGTGGTGACTCTCAATTTTTCAAATCTAACTCAAGCTTGACTTGGTGCCTAGAGAAACTAGGTGCTCCTAGAGCCTTTACTGTTTCATCATAGTCTGGAATGCCATCACTCTCAAAGTTTATCAACACCGCTTCAAGACTCTCGACAACCAGTCTTACCTCAATTGGTACTACTGGTTCCACTAAATCAATGCTTTAAAAAATAGAGATAACTTTCAGATCATTAGGTTTCTTCATAAAATGACAGATATTGAAGATAACTTCTTCGTCCTTCAATCTGAACTTGAGTTGGCCCAGCTCCATATCCACTAAACTCACCCAGTATCTAGGTAAGGTTTTCCCAAGATAATTGGGATGTCAAAGCCAACTTCGCAGTCAAGTATCACAAAGTCTGTGAGGAATATGAACTTTTTCACTTTGACTAAAACATCGTATAGTATACCCATAGGCTTCTTCACTATCCTATCAGCAATCAACAACTACATATTTGGTTGTGTAGGGACTCCCAAGCCCAACTTCTTGAGCATTACAAGAGGCATTGAGTTAATGTTGGCTCGTAATTTGCATAATGCCTTTCCAAAGATGATATCTTCAATGGTACAGGGTATGGTGAATGCTCTGAGGTCCTCATTCTTCTGCACGAAGGACCTTGTTGCAATAGAACCACAATGATGAAGCTTTTGAGAAAACTCTTGGCTCACCATCCTTTTCCTCATCACTAAGTTCTTCATGAACTTGGCATACCCAAGCATTCTCTCTAATTCCTCAATGAGGGGAATATTGATAGATAGCAGCCTCAATATGGAGATGAAATTTTGAAATTTTCCCTCCTCTTCCTTCTTCTTGAGTCTCTAAGAAAAAGAAGGTGGAGGCCTAGGTATGGGTTTCAACTTCTTTGGTGTCACCACTTCATTAATCACCCCATCCTTGGCTTTTTTGCCCCTGTCGATGCATCCTTGCTCTCTACTATCTCCTCACGAACCTCATCATTATCTACTGGTTGGTGGATCGATCGTCTGCTTACCACCTCGTATCGTCACTACCATGTACTACCTATATTTTGGATTTTACACTATTGTTTGCCAATGTACCCTTCTGATATTGATTCAACTGTGTAGATATCTAGCCAAATTGTTGCTCTAAGTGCTTAATGGATACAGAGTGAGGCTCAATCTTTTGATTAATCCATAAGATGTTAGCTTTCATCCCCTTCAATGTCTCTCCTGTGTGTCAGCCTTCTTCAACAACTTGTCAAATATCTCTTCAATGTGCAAACTACTAGCCCCAGAATCACGATTATATGGTGACATAGATACACCATTTCTATACCCATATTTGTGACCCCAATCACTATCTCTATCTTATCCCTTACTCCTATCATAGTAACCACCTCGGTTGTTGTCCCATTATGCATTATCTCAGTTATAGTTCCGACCTTGGTGCCAAGAGTGTAGATTGTACCCTTAGGCGTTGGTCCAGAAACCCCCCATCTGATTAGTCACAAAGCAAGTGTCCTCCTCATAATATGGATCCTCATACATGGGTGTATGAGGTGGTTGTTGACTTACTGCATTAACTCACTCCTGGTTTGCTTCATCAGCAACACCATATTAGTGCTAATCCGAGCTAACTTTTGTATCATATCCACATTGATCTTGGCCAGCTCTAGATTGGTTATAATTGCGAAGAAGCTTTTAGTAGTCAATTCTCCCCTTGAGTCCCATGCAATATTAGTCCTTGCTACCTTCTCTAGTCGCTCTACTACCACTGGAAAAGTGCAAACCAAGAATGAGCCTCTAGTTATTATTTCAACCACTGCTTTGTAACTATCATCCAATGCCCGATAGAAGATCTCCACTAAGGAATTATCAATAATCTCCTGGTCAGAAACACTCCTCAAGAACTTTGTGAACCGCTCCCATGTAGTACTAATCGAATCACCAAGAAATTACTTGAAATTATTAATCTGATCCTTTAGTTTCTTCTACTTGGAAAAGAACCTCTCCGAAAAAGCATTCTGCATTTCTACACATGTGGTGATAAAACCCTGTGGGAGTTTGAATAACCATAGTATAGCCTCATCTCTGAGAGATAACAGGAAGACACGAAGCCCAACAGCATCCATGGATAGATTTTGATTTCTGATCATACTCTTACAGACAAATAAAACATTGTGTAAATGGTTATGCGGATCCTCTAATGGTAAGTCAGTGAACAACCCTCTATTCTGCAACATTTGTAGTAACCAACTCGATACAACAAAGTTAGTATCCTCTTATAAAATAAGGTAACATAATATCTCCAGTGACATCCACCGCCATTGGATCAAGCCAGTATTGAGTCCATATATTAGCAGCGGTTTACAGATCCTATGGTAGTGGATTCACATTCTCTTGTGATGGTGGGTCTTGGTCATTCTAATTAAGAGCAATGTTTGTAGCATTATTTGCAGTGTTGTCCACGTTGTCTTGGGCCATTCTTCATAATGATCTTTGGATCTCTGAATCAAACAGAGTCAAGGGATTTCCTCGACTATGAGTACTAGGCATACTCTACACTTACA
This sequence comes from Solanum aculeatissimum, assembly GCA_038996855.1. Classification (NCBI taxonomy): domain Eukaryota; kingdom Viridiplantae; phylum Streptophyta; class Magnoliopsida; order Solanales; family Solanaceae; genus Solanum; species Solanum aculeatissimum. The sequence goes on from JBCEWC010004665.1 coordinate 8,752, forward strand.
TGCTGAAAGAAAAAACAAAAATAACTAAAATAAGGAAAATAAGGATTAACTCACAAATCACCCTAATTAAACTAGTCTAAAAGTTGTATTCCCCAGCAACAACACCAAAATTTTGATAGAGCCCAAACTACATCTCCAAATCAAGGTATAAGTGGTCATTGTAAATATATAGAACCTAACAATGGTTAGGGTTGATCCCATGAGGTATAAGGTCTAGAATTGGAGTAATTAAAGCAATTAAGATGAATTAATTTACTTATCTCCTGAAAGAGGGGTTGGAAAATGCAATAACTAAACCTAAACTACAGCAAACAATCAAGTGCAAGCATTGTAAAATTAGTGAGAGAAGTAACTAGGGTATTGTGTTCCCCATGAATTCCTAACTCAGTGTAACCATATTATCATAACCTTTTCTAGTGTGTAGCATGCAGAACTGATAAGTTATGTTCACCTAACCCTTTGATTCAGGCGCCAGGTAAATTTCACCACGTGATTTAATCTTTTCTCTAGGTGTGCTTTACTAACCCTTACATTTTTCCCAATACAACCATCCCTTGATCCATTCAGGTTGATTATATGAGAGTAATCATATCAAATCTTGTTAATTATTCCTTATCCCATTCATTACCCCCTTGATCTAGTAAGTAAGAATTAGGCGAGTTCTAATGTGTGCACTCATTAAAAAGCATTCATAGCGAAGGGATAAATAATACAAGCAAGCATACTTTCCAAAGATTAGAAATTATCCAAGTTTTACTTTGTTAGTTATTCATGGTTCCCACAACCTTAGTTGTGAATTTAGCTACTCATGTTCATTATAGGTGAAGAAATCGTGTTATGAATTGGCATACTAAACACTTACAATGATGAATTGAAAAATAAGAAATTTGAAATCTCCATGAAAATCACGATGTTACAACCCAAACAAAATATCAAAAGTAATCTCCAAGAACAAAGTAATAATCACAAGTAATGAGTAATTCGCGTTCTTAGTTCTCTCTCCTTCTAAAAAAACCTATAAACCTATTTATAATAAGTAAAAACCAAATCCAAAATGAAACTGGAATCAAAAAATTGGATGAGTATAGTTACGGGTCGTAAATGAAATCATGGCCCATGACTAGTCTTCGTAGACTGCAATATGCAAAATATTTCTTAAATTGTGTGAACCACCCTATGGACTGTCTTTTGACTTACGACCCGTAAGTTGTTTTTTCTGTTAACTTTTTAGCAAATCTTCAAAAACTTTGATCCTCTAGGTACAAATTGATATATGACCCGTCACTAGACTTATGACCCGTAGGAGCCTTCGTATGGTTCTAGCTGAGCACTTACGCATATTTTCTAATCTTCAACATACAAATAAGCATATGAGCCATCAAATGGGTTATGGCTCATCTGATAACACATATCTTCAAGATTTAAAAATCAACCTTTGATTGGATCTGACCTATGAAATCAACCTACAACCCGTGGAATAAATCACAACCCATAGAAAGCCTCGTAAATATGAAAAAATCTGCAGTCTACATAACTTGGACAAAAATCATCTTGATTCCTATAATCTTGCTAAATCAACACAAAAACACATCAAACTTAGTAACATCGCTTTGAAAGTAAATAATATCCTAAGTTTAAAGCATCAAAACTGTTATATTTTGGTAGCACATCAGTTTCTGACCCTCGAAAAAGAATGCATAATTTTATGTCTGGCGTGTCTGACTTGATCAATAAAGAGTGTTGCATTGCCATGCTCATAAGGGATATGGATATATCTCGGCTCATGACATATGATAAACAACTTGAGGGAGATAAGCTTAGGAACATGAGGATGGGTGATTCCAAGAGGGCTCATTTTGAGGAAGGTTTCCAAGGTTCCAAGGGTGGCCATGTTTAACATGACCACAAATTCTAAGGTCAAGGGTTGTCAAATGCTCCAAATCAAAGATTCTTCAAAATGATAGGGTACCAAACCCTAGAGTTTGAGGTGGTAATTATGAGCTAACATTTCCTAGGTGTTCAAAGTATGGGAAGAACTATGGTGGTAAGTGCTTAAGGGAGTCGGGTGCATGCTTTGGGTGTGGTAAGCTAGTCCACAAACTTACTAATTGTCCAAATGCTTTAATCAAAAGAGGGATGGTCATCCTCAAGGATAAGGTACAGATGGAGGTCAAAGGGTACAAAGAGGCCAACATGGAGGTTCTCCCCATCAGAATCAATTCTATGCTCTATAAGGGAGACAAGGCGTGGATGAGATGCCCTATGTTATCACCGGTATGTTAGAGGTTTATGATTGTGATGTGTATGTCTTATTATATTTGGGTGTCACTTTGTCTTTTATTTCCCCATCTATTGGTGAGTTTATTGTTGTTAGAAGAGTCTATAGGGGTTTCCCCAGGTCCATTTTGCATAAAACCTTGGCTTGTGATTTTCTTGAACTTGACATGGTAGATTTTGAAATTATTCTTAGGATGGATTGATTACATGCATATCATGTTTCCATTAATTGTAGAACTTTCAAAGCTAAGATCTAACTTTCCAATGAACCCATCCTTGAGTAGGAAGGTCATGATATGGTGGTTAAAGGTAGGTTCATCTCTTATCTTAAGGCTCGAAAATTGATTGTTAAGGGTTGCATTTATCATTTTATAAGGGTTAAGAATGTCAAGTCCAAATTTCCTCCTATTGAGTCAGTTTTGGTGGTCAAAGAGTTTCTGGATGTCATTCCCGATGAACTCCCAGGCGTTCATCTCGAAAGAGAAATAGATTTCAGTATAGACCTTCTCCTCGATACTCAACTTATCTCTATTCCTCCCTATCATATGGACCTGGAAGAATTGAAAAAGTTAAAGGATTAATGAAGGACTTATTGGAAAAAGGCTTTATTAGACCTCGCAAGTCACCTTGGGGTGCATCGGTATTGTTTATGTGGAAGAAAGATGGCTCGCTTAGAATGTGCATTGACTATCGGCAACTCAACAAAGTCACCATAAAGAAAAAGTAACCCCTAGTAATGATAGATGATTTATTTGATCAATTGCAAGGTGTTGGTCACTTCTCAAAGATGGACTTTCGGTTCGGATAAAATCAATTGAGGGTGAGAAAGTGTGATATATCCAAAATAGCTTTTCAGAAAAGATATGGGCATTTTGAATTTATGGTGATGTCTTTTGGCCTAACCAATGCTCCAGAAATATTTATGAATCTCATAAATAGGGTCTTTAAATCCTACCTTGATATGTTTGTTGTGGTATTTATTGATGACATCTTGATTTATTCCTAGAGTTAAAAAGAACACAAGAGGTATTTGAGGGTGGTGACACAAACCTTGAGGGAGGAAAGGTTATTTCTAAAGTTCAACAAGTGTAAATTTTGGTTGATGGAAGTTGCATTTCTTAGGAATGTGGTATCGGGTGAAGGGATCAAAGTGGACCCTAAAAAGATGGAAAGGTGAGACTACAATAGATATTAGGAGTTTCTAAGGCTTAGCGGGGTAGTACCGGAGATTTGTTGAGGGTTTTTCTTCAATAGCTTCCTCTTTGAAAAAGTTAATGCAAAAGAAGGTAAAATTCTTTTGGACCAACGTGTGTATTGATTCAAGGTGGGAAAGTCATTGCCTATGACCTTGACTTAGCAGTCGTGGTATTTGTTGTAAAGATATGACATCATTATTTGTATGGGGTCCATGTAGATATTTTCACCAATCACAGAAGTCTTCAATATGTATTCACCCAAAGGGATATCAATTTGAGGCAAAGAAGATGGTTGGGATTCCTCAAATATTATGACATGAGTGCATTATCATCTGAGCAAAGAAAATGTTGTAGTTAACGCTCTAAGTAGGGTGTCTATGGAAAGTGTGGCTCATATTGATGATGGAAACAAAGAGACGGACAAAGATATGCATATATTGGCTAGGATTGGGGTTATGTTGGATGAAGCTGAAGATAGAGGTATGACGGTCCTTGATAGTTCCAAATCTTTCTTGATTGAAGAGGTCAAATCCAAGAAAGACCTTTATCCCTTGTTGGTTGAATTGAAGATATTGGTAAAAGAGGTCAAGGTAGAGGTTTTATCCTAAGAGGGAGATGGTGTTCTTAGATACCAAGGTAGGTTGTATGTGCCAAATGTTGATAGGTTGAGGGACTCAATTTTGAAAGAAGCCCATAATTCATCCTATTCCATTCACCCCGGTTCTACCAAGATGTATCGGGATTTCAGAGAGATATATTGGTAGAGTGGTAAGGAAAGAGACATTGAATGATATGTAGCCAAATTTCATAATTTGCAACAAGTAAAAGTTGAGCATCAAAGGCCGAGTGGCCTATCACAAGACATTGAGATCCCCGCTTACAAGTGGGAAAAGGTCAACATGGATTTTGTGGTTGGTTTGCCAAGAACCAAGAAGAATTTTGATTCCATATGGGTTGTGGGTGATAAGATGATGAAATTAGCTTATTTCCTACTGATTAAAACAACTTATGGTGTTGAGGATTATGCTAAATTGTACATCCATGAGTTGGTAAGATTTTATGGGGTTTCATTGTCTATTACTTTAGATTGCGGTGCCCAATTTATTTCTCATTTTTGGAAATCCTTCCAAAAGGGCCTTGGTACTAAAGTCAAGCTTAGTATGACATTTTACCCACAAAAAGATGGTCAAGCAAAAAGAATCATTCAAACTCTTGAAGATATGCTTAGATCTTGTGTGTTGGAATTCAAAGGTAGTTGGGATGCACATCACCCACTCATTGAGATTTCTTGTTATAATTACTATCATTCTAGTATCGGAATGGCACTATTTGAAGCCTTGTATGGAGGTAGTGTAGGTCCTCAGTCTGGTGGTTTAAAGTGGGCTAAATGGATTTTGTAGGTTTGGAATTGGTTATGAAAGCTTTGGAGAAGATGAGAGTAATAGGAGTAATATTGAAGATAGCTCAAAGTCGACAAAAGTCTTACACCGACACTAGGAGGAGAGACCTTGAATTTGAAGCTGATAATTGGGTGTACCTAAACGTTTCACCAATGAAGGTCGTGGTTCATTTTGTCAAGAAAAGAAAGTTAAGACCTAGGTATATAGGGCGTTATCAGATCATGATACGGCTTGGAAAAGTTGTGTACGAGTTGGAATTCCCCATAGAGATGAGTATGGTTCATCCGGTCTTTCATGTTTCAATGTTAAGGAAGTGTGTTGGAGACCCTAGTTCTATTGTGCCCTTAGATGTGGTAAATGGTGAAGAGAATTTAACCTATGAGGAAGTCCCAGTGGAAGTCTTGGATAGGCAAGTCAATCAGTTGAGAAACAAGGATGTTCCATACGTTAAAGTCTTTTGGAGGAATCAACAAGTCAAAAGTGTCACATGGTAAGTGGAAGTAGATATGAAAAAATAATACCCCTATCTCTTCCACGCTAAACAAGCTTAAGGTACCAAGTTTTCTCTACTTGAAATCCTCCACTTCCTTGCATGTTAGGAGGTATGTAAGGCCCACATGTTAGAAGGTATGAAACTGCAGGTGAAATGGAAGTTTGGAATTTTTTCCAAGTGTAAGTAGAGTTCACGAGTAGGGTATATGGTCCGTGAAAGGAGATATGGGTTGTAATTAGGTTTTCTAGGTCCAAGGGTGTAGATTCAGTAGCCTAAGTTGGGGGAACCACCAATGCACGAGGGTGATCACGAGTCGTAGATAATACCGCAAGCCATAATTTGTGCTTGTGGAATGGTAGCCTAACATTATGGAAAAACAAGGCTTCTAACGTTCAAAGCACGAGCAACAAGATGGCTCATCGTCTGTTCTATGGGTCATGCATAGGCTCATGGATAGATTTCTAGAGAAGGCTTTAGAGGGGTCAAAAACCAACAGGACGAGACCCCCCTTCCACAGCCCATGGACTAGACCACGACCCGTAATAGGGATCTCATGATCTACTCCGGTAGACTTTTAACAAAGGTATTTTCGATAGTTCCTAATATCGTATGTATATGCTACATTGTTTACGCCCCAAAAACAGCCATTTTCAACCTTATACTACCCTAACCCATTACATTTCAACTCATTCTCAAAATAACCTAAGTCAAACTCCTCCAAAACACTCTCAAGTTCCCCCAAGGCATTCAAGATAAGAGTCCAAGCTAGGGTTTTGGATTTATTCCATTTTCCAATGAGATTTCCACCTCCAAATCACACCAAGGTGTGTGGGTTTGATTTGTAGAGACTTTCCTCCACAATGCTCAATCATCCTCTTCTCTATTTATTCACAAGTCATGAAATTGCATGAACTCTTTTTATATGATGATATTATGAAGTATTATATGATATTCTACCTTTTTACACTATTATGCAATGAAAATCCATGAGACATTTATGATTTAGATGAGGGTTTCATGATATTCTAACTAAGCTTTTCCTCTTGTCTATGGTGGGTTGTTAAAATTCTTCCAAGTGGTCATGATTTATCTTGTTTATACATGTTACTCTTCCATCTCATGAATTTTAAGTCTCCATGCATGAACCCAACTTGTTTGAACTAAAGTTACATCATAGAGTTTGATGAAAGGTTCTACCTTACATCGTGGAGTTTGATGAAAGGGCTAACAAACATATTATGATTCCAGGGGAATATTACGAAAACTATAAAGCCCTTCTTATGATGATTATGGTTTTAATGAGCTACTCTTGTCATGGTATTTAATTTATGAGCTTATGCATGATATATATATATATATATATATATATATGTTTATGTTTACGTATCTCGTGGGACTAGACTTAGCACCGAGAGGGCCTAGGTAGATTTTCATTGTCCCTTAACTATGTGCCATAGTAGGATTTATGTATTGGCTAGTGGATCCACAAATAGCTCCATGTTATGTTTAATCACCAAAATGGGTATGTTTCCATAAGGTTCAGGTATGGCACTCTCCGATAAAGGTAAGATCACTAAGGTGAGGCATAGTCTACCTTAGCAAGTATACTACTCTATTTTCGATGTGGAGGCAAGATCAGGATTTCATTAAGTAGCTCGCATGGTCTTATGTGTCCACTAAGGTCTATTTCCCACATATGTATGTGTCGTGGTTATGATATTTTGACTTTCCCCATGCATGATTTAACTAAGGCAATTACCATTCATGTCATATCAAGCTTATTCCCTTGTACATGATTATGCATCTTGTATATTATGGCTTATGGTTTCTTTTTTTACACTACATCCTGCATATTTAGTACATTCAAAGTACTAATGCATACTTTTTGCCTGCATGATCTAATCATGTAGGGACCAAAGCTCCTATCTATCCTCCACTCGTGGCTAGTTCTATTTGTGAAGATTCTTGTTGCAGCGAGTTCGCTAGTTCGAGGGAAATACCCATTATCTATTTAGCTTGTTATTTTGAGACATTATTATCTTCTTATTTTGAGGTTGATCCTAAGACATGTTTTTGCCCCCGTCCTATTCATGATTAGAGGGATACTCATGCTATGTACGCATTATGTAATGTTTATGCTCCTATGGAGATAATCCTCTTAGTCCCTATCCCATGTATGTGAATGCTTGTGAAGTTGCTAGTCAAATAGTGTACTTCCCTAAGTCCCTACTCCCCATAGAGTGTGCCCTATGCCCCTATCCATTAGCATTGTTTGATAAAGTTAGATGATGTGAAATCCCTATCCTACTTCCCATAGCTTGTATCCTAAGTCCTGATTTCCCCTAGAACAATCAATTGATGCTTGAATTCTGTCTCCACCACCAAGGATGTGCTAAAGTATGCTATGAGACATTTTTAGGATTCCTTTGGGTTCCCGGTATCCATGTCGCACCTATATCTAGTCCCTGGTCTTGGGTCATGACAACTAGCCCTTAGTAATAGAAAGCCTTAAGTCAAGTTCTAAAGCACGTCATAGATCATGAAGAAGTTAATCATTTCCTACATTCCTCATAACCTCCTATTCATAGTTGTAGCACGCTTCACAATCATGAACAAGGCACTACTCGACGTGGTATATTGGAGTTTTTAGGATCATTTATAAATCCAGTGCTCTGATGCCAAGCTTGTCATGACCCAAGCCTAAGGCCTAGGTGAGACATGGTGAATTGTAATGCAAGGGTACCCAAACAAGCCTCATAGCATACATAAGCACATCCTTGATTGCAAAAGCGTAGTTCAAGAATTATTTAATCAAACTAAGAGTATTCGGGACTTAGGATGCAAGCTAAGGGGATGATTCCATCATGCAATCTCATCAACACAAAGACTAAAGGAAAGGGGTCATAGGATTCACTCTACGGAGATTAGGTACATAGGAGGATCATCACATTCATAGGGACTAAAAGGAGATCATCTTAGATACATAAGTGGCATAAGAGTCATACATAGCTTATCATCCAACAATACCTCTAAACATGAGTAGGACGGGGGCCAATACATGTCCCCAGCTCACCCTCAAGAGTAGATAACAAAAGTAATGAGTCTTAACATAAGCATGATAGAAAATGGTTGTTGCCCAGGGATGGAGGACTCACGACAAGTAAATATTCAAACAAACCAACTAGCCTCGTGGAGATGGATGAATAGAAGCTCCAGTTCCTACATAGTTAGATCATGTAGGCAAAAAAAAGTATGTGTTAGTACTTGAAATATATTAAGTATGTGGGATGCAATGTAACAAAAGATCATACGCCATAATAATCATGATGCACAATCATATACAAAGATAATAGGCTCATTATGACGTGAATGATCAATGCCTTAGTCAAAGCATACATGTAAGATAAGTAAACCTCATTACATAGCATACATATGTGGGAGGATACCGTAACCAACATATAAGACCATGAGAGCTACTACATGGAATCCCAATGTCCACACCAGAAAAAGGAGAGATATTCTTAAGGTAAATCATACCCCACCTTGGTGGGTAACTTGACCTAATTTGATCCACTAGTAAAAGCTATCTAGGGAAAGTAATACAAACCTATGGTGGAACACACTTATCAGACTAGAATTTATATAAGGAACCGTTAGGTCGAGCCCCTACCTTAAGTCTCATTCAGTGCTAAGCCTAGTCCTATGAAATATATGACATAAGCATAAGTGTAATCATGACTTGAATAACTTATAAAAACATATTAGCATAGTAGGAGTAGCTCATGGACATACTTGATCCCTTCAGGTGAGCATTTTCCTTTCACTAGAGGGTAGAACATATAACAAATGGGCTTCTTGATCTTTCTAAATATTCATAGAGTTTTTCATGAACCCATAATAAACTTAGCAACCCATAAATAATCATAACATACTTGTCTTGCAAAACATGCCATAAAACATTTCATCAATATAAGATGCTTTATCATGTACCCTTAATCAAATATGGTGGGTCTATCCATATGAGCTTAAAATCATAAAATTCAAGAGTATAGGACATAAATAAAATAAAACATGATCATTTAGAAATCATTTAAATCAACCCACCATTGTCATAGTAAAACCCCTAGTTAGTGCATCATGAAATCCATTCAAAATCTATAATCTTTCATAGCTTTTCAAGGTATCATAACATTCATAGCTTAATATCATAAAACTATTCATAGTATCAAACCTCAATAGGTGTTCATGGATAATCAAACTAATATTTGACAAAATCTAACTTAAATCATGCTTGTAATGAATAATAGGAATTACCCATAAAAAGGTAATCCTTGAAATCAAGAAATTTCATTGAAAGGAAATTTTTAGCTCCATGAGTGGAAGCACTCACGGATTAAGAACCCACAAACCTTGACTTGAAGAATCTATATGCTTATCCTTTGATGGAAGAGCCTTGAATCCTAGAAACTTGAAGGAATTTGAAGGAGGAACCTTGGTATAAATTTGAGAGGAATTTAGGAGTGTTTATGAAAGCATTAGGGATAAAAATGACTGAATTGTTTAAGATTCCCATCTATAAGGGTGTTAGGATATGTCCCAATTGGCCTTACTTAAATCTGCAAAATTTTGAAATTTTTTGTTCTTGGCGAGAATAGAGGCGCATTGTGCCTTGGGTTCATCACTGTGCATTTTTGCGTGAAATTTAATTTTCCTCTATTTTGGCCTACAAATGGGTTTAGGCTACTTTTGTCCTGTCGCGTAGAGGTCGCATACTTTTCTAGTTAAGGCAAAATCAAGTAAAATTATTTCTTTTATACTGTTGATCTATAATAGAGGGAGACTCTTGTCCTACACAATTTTACCTCCTGAAAATGAATATATACTTGGAGTTTCCACAAAATGTATGAAAATTACTATATTCAAGAAATATGCTACAAGAACATTCTGAGTCGCTTGGGAGGTGTTACATTAAGTGCCCATATCGCTTTGTGCTCAAGATCCACAGGCAAGTAACAAGTCTTTCTATGATATAGGGACATGTCTACAGTCTTAAATGTAGTTCAACATGTCTATAAGGCATCATCAAGGTTTTTCGACCAATCTATCCAGTTTGTATTCACTATCTTTACAAGTATTTGCTTGATCTCAAGATTCGACACTTCCACTTGTCCATTAGTTTGGGGATGGTATGGCATTGCAGCACTATGTCTCACCCCATATTTCTCAACCAAAGCCCGAAATATCCTATTGCAAAAGTGAGAACCTCCATTGCTAATAATTACCCGTAGAGTACCAAATCCAGAGAAGATATTTTTCTTCAAGAATGCTATGACGTTTTTTCCTTCATTGTTAGGAAGTGTGACTGATTCCACCCACTTGGATACATAGTCAATAATAACTAAAATATATTTATTCCCATTAGAGCTCACAAAATGACCCATGAAGTCAATACCCCATAAATCAAATAACTCAATAATAAGAATAGGAGTAAGTAGGAGCTCATGCTTCTTTGAAATACTACCTTCTCTTTGGCACCTATCACATGATTCAACATAGTTATGGGCATCCTGGCAGATTGTGGGCTAATAGGTGTCACATTGAAAGATCTTGTGCGTAGGTTGGATACCACTATGATGCCTCCAAGTAGTAACCAATGACATACCTCAAGTATGACCATCATCTCTTACTCGGGTACACAACGATGAGTAATCCAATCAACACAGACATGAAACAAGTAAGTCTCATCCCAAAAGAACGTTCGCACATCAAACATAAAGTTTTGACATTAGTGGGAAGTCATGTCCAGTGGTACCACATCACTAATAAGGTAATTAGCATAGTCTGTAAACCAAAGGAATCAAGTCATGTGATGCATCCAACAATTATTCATCTAGAGATGAATCATTTATCTCTACACCATCCTCTAGTTTAGCCATAGCTTCTTTTTCTAATCTGGACAAATGGTCTACAACCTAGTTCTCTATCCCTTTCTATCTATCATTTCAAAGTTAAATTCATGTAAGATCAATACCTAACAAATCAACATTGGCTTCATATTTCTTTGTCATCAAGTATCTAAGTGTTGTATGATCTATATGAATTATGACTTTGGTACCCAGTAAGTAAGAACGAAATTTCTCAAATATAAAGACCACTATGAGAAATTCTTGTTTTGTCACTGTATAGTTTTGTTAGACTACATTCAGAGCTTTACTGGAATAGTATATAGTATGTAGAATCCACTCTTATCACTGACCCAATACCACACCAAGTGCAACTCACTAGCATCACACATGATCTCGAAAGGTTGACTCCAGTCGAGTACAACAATGATGGGTACCAAAATCAACTTCGGCTTCAACTCTTCAAATACTTTAAAACATGCTTCATAAAACATGAGCATCACTTCCTTTTCAAGAAACTTACATAGTGAATGAGCAATTTTAGAGAAGCCTTTTATGAATCTTTTGTAAAAGACTGCATTTCCTAGAAAACTCCTCACACCTTTGACTAAGATAGGTGGGAGAAGCTTCTCAATTCCCTCAACCTTTGGTTTTAAACCTCAATTCCCTTGATGGAGATCTGATGCCCTAAAACTATACCATTTCTTACCATGAAGTGACATTTCTCCCAATTTAGCACAAGATAACATTCTTCACACTGTTTTAGCATATTATGTAGGTGTTGCAAGCAGACTTCAAATGAGTTACCCACCACTGAGAAATTATCCATGAATACCTCTACCGTATCGTCTACCATGTTTGAGAAGATGGCATCATGCATCTTTGAAAGGTTACAAGTGTATTTCACAACCCAAACAACATCATTTTGAAACAAAATGCCCTATATAGACTTGTGAAGGTCATTTTATCTTTGTCTTAAAAGGAATAAAGATCTGATAGTAGATTGAGTATCTATAAAAAAACCAATACCAACCTTTGCTTACAAAATGAACTAGCATCTGGTCCATGAATGACATTGGGAAGTGATATTTCTCTGTTGATGTATTCAACTTTTTATAGTCCATACAAACTCTCCAACCTGTGATTGGTCTCATTGAGAGAAGCTCATTATTTACATTAATGACCACAGTGATACCTCCCTTCTTTGGCATATATTAGATAGGACTCATCCACTCACTGTCCGTAATAGGATAAACTATATCGGTATCCAACCACTTGATTATTTCTTTTCTCACAACTTCTTGCATGGGTGGATTTAGACAACATTGATGCTCAATAATGGACTTGTAGTCTGAGATGAGTTGGATCTTGTGGGTGCATATACCTGAAGGAATGCCAATCATTTCTGTGATAATCTACCCAATGGGCTTAACACTAATGTCAATGCCTCTACATATCATTCATTGAGATCTATAGCTATGATCTTCAATAGAGTGTTGTTTGGTCCTATAAACACATATCAAGGATAGGATAGGAGAGCTTTCAATTCTAAGACTTGAGTTTCTTCAATAGACGATCTGGCAGGTGGTGTCTCTCTATTTTCAATTCTAACTCAAGTTTCACTAGATACCTCAGGGGATTTTGGCCTTGAAGTGCATTTTTCATCTCATCATATTATAGAATACCCTTTCTATAAAAGTTCATGATCATTGTCGCTAAAGCATTGACACCCAATATTTCTTCAATAGGAATCTTTCGCTTCACTTCGTCAATGTTTTCAATAATTGAAACAACTCAAAGATCATTTGGTTGCTTTATGGATCGACAAACATTGAATATAATCTCTTCATCATTTAGCCTAAACTTCAACTGACCTAATTCCATGTCAACCCCAGTTGTTAAGGATGGTCTTCTCAGGATAATAGGAAAGTCAAAATCAACTTCATAATAAAGAAAATAGAAATGTATGCTAGGAATATGAAGTTTTCAACCCAGACTAACACATCATATAGAATGCCCATTGGCTTCTTGACTGTGAGATCTTTCATGAGTAACTGCATAGTAATCGGGGTGGGGCTCCTAAGCCCAAGCATTTGTATACTACAAGAGGCATCAAATTAATACTTGCACCTAAATCACACAAAGCCTTTGTAAAAGTGAATACTCCAATGGTGTAAGGAATGATGAATGCTCTAGGATTTCCCTTCTTTTGCACAAGAGATCTAATAAGTATGGCACTATAATGATGGATATCATGTGTGCTCAAAGCTCACTATCTTTTTCTTAGTAACCAGGTCTTTCATGAACCTAGCATATCTTGGCATCTACTCGAATGCTTCAATAAGAGGGAGATTTATAGACAACTGCTTCAGCATAGAGATTAAAGTATGAAATTTTTCCTTTTTTGCCTTATTTTCAACCTCTGAGGGAAAGGTGGGGGAGGTCTTTTCATAGGAGTTGGAGCTTTTAGAACTGTCTTCTCCTTCTCCTCTGTGATTTTGGGCTTATAATCTCCCTCTTTAGACTGAGTTGTTTTCTTTGTAACATAATAATTCTCTTCAAGCTCATCTCCACCATAATTGGCATTGGTGGATCAATAGTTTTCTTTCCACCATAGGACGTAATTGCAATGCAATGCCCATCATTCTTTGGATTTTGAATTAGATTACTAGGCAATGTACCTTTCTGTCGTTGGTTCAAGGCTACAGACATTTGGCTAAATTGTTGCTCCAATTACTTTATAGCTACCTCATATGACCCTATCCTATGGTGGATCCCAGAAATATCAAATTTTATCTCCTAGAGAGTCTCATCTTGTGTGTCAACCTTCTTCAACAATTACCCAATATCTCTTTAATCCTTCAATTTCCTAACCCTCCATCTTCATTTTCCTAGTGGAGTGTACGCATCATTTCTCTTATTCTTAAAGTTAGCTTTTTGTACGCAATCACCATCTTTATCCTAGGTCCTATTTCTATTGTAATACCCATTCCTATTAAAGTTGTTATTGTGATTTGCTATCTTTGTTGTAATTGTTATCTCTGCTATAGTTATGACCTTAATTTCCTTGATCTTGGTACCAATTATCTTGATTGAATCCTTGGGCGTTGGTCTGAAACCCCTCTTCCCCATTTGATCACTTACATAGTATGCATCCTCCTCATAATCATAATCATCGTATCCTGGTCCTCTACTTTGGTGGGCTATTATGTTGACTTTTTCGGGAGCGATGTGCTTTATTATGAGGTCAATGCTTATGCTCATCCTAGCCATCTCTTAGAGTACCTCTTGCTAAATTATGCTTGCTCTTGATTGGGCCCAACCACAGAGGTGTTTTGTGGTCTCTGTATCATTGGTGCCCATGATCTATTTGTTTTGGCCACTCATTTTGATATTTGGGCAGCCTTAGGAAAAGTATAGTCCATGAATGATCCTCCGGTGATGGTGTCAGCAATTGTTTTGCCATTATCATCTAGTGGTCTATCAAATATTTCAATAATTGATTCCTTAGTGATTCGATGATTTGGAACACTTCTCAAGTGTTTTGTAAACCTTTCCCAAGCCACACTGATGGACTCTTTGGGTAATTATTGAAAGTTATTAATTTTGTCTTTAAGATTCAACTTCTTTGATGGTGGGAAATATTTCTAGATGAAAGCATCATACAACTCTTGTCAAGTAGTTATGAAATTGTAGGAGAGCTCAGATAACCAGAATGTTGCGTCACTAGTTAGTAATAATAGAAACACATGCAATTCGGTGAACCCAATAACAAGTCTTGATTCTCCACCGTGCTCTTGCACACAAACACAACATTATGAACATGAGTGTATGAAAATTTAGATGGTAACCCCAAAATTAAAGCTATGTTATGCAACATCTGGAGCAAACCGCACAAAATTATAAACTTTAAACCTTGTGGTAAGGGCGATAACTCAATGGCACCTGTGACTCCAGTTGTATTAGGATTGACCCTATAGTTATTCCAACACCAACCCAGATCTATGCCTAGGAGTACAATCACCCTCTCGAGGTGGTTTTTGTTGAACATTTAGAGGTGAATTATGGTATGCATTATCATCCTCAAGTTGAAGCTAGTCAATTCCATCATCGACCTCACACGTAGCATTATGAGCCATTCGGCGTAAAGCTCTGCGACTCTGAATGCTAAGGAGTCAAGGGACTATCTCGACTTCGTGTACTTGGCATGTACCATACCTAAGCACTGAAAAATAATAAAAACAATAAGAATATAGATTAGAAAGTAAGATATAATAGTCAAATCACACAATTAATCTAATCCAAAATTCATATTCCCTCAACAACGGCGCCAAAATCTGATGCGCCCAAATTACACCTCTCTAAAGAAGTATAAAGTGGTCATTGTCAAATATAGAACCTAACCAAAATTAAAGTCAAACCTACAAGGAATATGGTTCAGACTTAATATGACTTTAAGCCATTAATCGGCTTACTTCTAGAGAGGGGTTTTCTAACTAAACAAAAATTGTTAATAATAATCTAAAACTAAGATCAAATTATTTGCACATGTTTAAAATATCAGTGAGTAGACGTAACTAGGGTATTGTATTCTCCATAAATTATACCATAGTATAATCTTATAAAAGTAAACTTTTCTAGTGTGTAGCATGGAGAACTAGTAAGTTATGTTCACCTAAGTTCTTGGTCTGGCAAATAGATGAATTTCACCATGCAACTTGGTTCGTCTACGGGTGTATGCATAAACCCTTACCATCGTCCCAGATTTAGCCAACCTTTTATTCATTCAGGCTAATTAGATGAGTGTAATCACATGTAAATCTTTGTTACTTTATTTCTCTTCCCATTCATTACCTCCTTGGTATGGACGGGCTCGTGGTTTCCTTCGTGGTTTGTACCATACAAACTTAGGATGTCAGTTATGAGCTAGCTCGTTATGATCTATAAGTAGTTCTACGATCAGTACTTTAGCTTTCGTGTTTCTTCAATCTTTAAAACTCATAGATGCAGAACCCTTTCTACGATTGGTTTTTCATGACCCAGGATTACTTTGATGGATCGTATTAATGATTTGTAGAACTCTAATTTTACTCAGTCTTCATAATCATATCTACGATTTCTGTCTATGGTTCGTGAATTAACCACGACTCATAGATGATCTCGTACAATCTCCAAGATAGATCTGCATTGTTGAACTTCAACAAATCCATGTTGAATCTTGTTTTCCTACAAAACACATAAAACGTACAATAAATCCACTAAAACGCACCAGAGAACATATAAAAATTCTAAGTTTTAAGCATCAAAAGTGTCGTATTTTGGCGGCACATCAACAGGTAAAGAGATATCTTTTATTTCACTATTATCGTCTTTTTGTTTATGCATGATATGAAAATTATTATAGCAGGTTTAGTGGTGAAGTTTTATTAATTGTGATCTTATTTTAATATCTACATTCAATATTTTTTGTAATTTCTTGCTTAGGTTTTAGAATATTGATCTTTCCTGTTATTAAATGTGGTGTATTTTTTAAAACTATCATAATGGTAGAGATTAGGTACTAGTGTACATTTGATGTGTCGTAGAATAACATAGATAAATCTGAGAAAAAACAAGGAAAACAATGCTTATGAGAGGACCTTCTCAGCTATGAAAACAATATCAAAAAATTTGATTTTGCTATAAAAGTCAACGTCAAGTGGGCTAAAAAGTGAGAACTTTCCACTAACATAAAATGTTTCAATGTGTTACCATTTTGTTGCTACATTTATTTATAATTTATTATTTTATTATCTCTTTTCTTATAATCATGTACCGCATACTTTTTATTTGAGCCAAGGGTCTATTAGAAATTGAACAACCTCTCTTCTATATAAATTTAGGGGGAAGGTTTGCTTACATCCTACCCTTTACAGACTTACTTGTGAAATTACATTAGATTTGTTTTTGTTCTTGTTATGTTCAAATTAAAGATATTTAATTTGTTTGTTTTTAATTATTAACTTTAGTTTTCTAATAATATAGTTATACATGAATATTGTATCTATTCAATAGCAAATACTATTTATTTGCTTATATATATATATATATATATATATATATATTTAGATTGACACGACATACACATGTGCAAAGCATGTACACTAAACTATTTGATCAAAACCAAATCATATAAACTCTGATTTTTATCTATCGATTTGGTTGTTACTGATTTCAGTTCGATTTGGTTCGATTGTTTGATTATTAACCATATATAAGAAATAAATGAAATGATTCATTCAAAAAAGAAAGAAAAAACAACAATTCATTCTAAAGAGAAAAAAAGATAACAATTCATTCAAATGAAATTGTCTTCATTCTATTTTGGATCTTATAATTCTTATACCTGAACTCCAATTATGTTTAGCTCCCTGCTTATATTGTTTGATAATCCAAGTTACTGAACAACATAAATTTACTGAATATTGCATAAGTTATTGATAGAGCTTTACAAATTAAAAAAAAACACATCATACCTTACTTTTTTATTATAATATTATATTTTTCACATAAAAAAATTATTCATAAAAAAAATTATGTAGATATAATTATATCACAAGTAAAAAAAACACATCATACCTTAGTCTTTTTTATTATAATATTATAATTTTACAAAAATTATTCATAAAAATAATTATGTAGATATAATTATAATATATAT
>JBCEWC010004666.1:0-26718 GCA_038996855.1 Solanum aculeatissimum
CAAATTAAGCATCAATCATTAAAACGAGTTTTGATAAATAATTAAATATATAATAAATATTTCTAAAATTTGCGGGCTACGGGTTGACCTTTGAGGCTCACAAGTTGAGCCTATGAGGCCGGCAGACCAAACTAGGACGGGCTAAAAAGCCTCGTTCATAAATGGGCTAAAAAAATTTAGTCCAACCCCATTTTGTTCAAGGGTTGGGTTGGGTTGAGTTGGACCGACCTCACGGGCCAACTCCATTTTGACAGCTCTACAAATAACTAATAATCTTTTTTTTTTAAATACCATATCAAATAAAAAAATATCACATTAAATGAGACAGAGGGAATACTACTTTCTAATTGTTATTGTGACAACTCTACCCTTTAAAAGTCAAGGAACGACATATTAAAAAAAAATAGAAATGGTGGAATGAAAAAAATGGAACCTTAAGATAAACACAAAAAATAAAAATGAATTTCATGAGACTTTCTCAATCAATAAATAAACATGGAGAAAGGGACTAAACAAAGAGATTTAATTATTTAGAAATAAAAATAACAAAAAAATAAAGAGCATTAAAAACTCATACATGAAAAAGGCATAGAAAATAGACAAAAATGGGGCTTTGAGAAAAGTTTAAATTGGGCTTGAAGTTGAGTGGGCCCACATACCAGGCTTATGGGCCTGATGTGGCCCACCTCTTGCTGTTTTTATCCATTTATTGCTTTTTGGGGATTTGATTTATTTTAGTATTAATAAAATATTTTGTTTTGTCTTTTATTAAACAAAAAAACATGAAGATTTCATCATCAAATGTCATGAAGTACCCTTTTAGATCCCTACTTTAAACGTCAACAACATTGTATAATACAAATTATATCCTTTTTTTTTAAATCATAAAATTAATTCAATTCAAATAAATATTTAAAAAACTTCATTAAATTATATGAGCCACACTAAAATATAGTAATTATTTCTTTTTAAAATGTAATATTGTTTTCTTAATAACCAAGTTAAAGTATTCAAATATTGTTGTTGCATGTCAACGCAAACCCACATCATAAAAGGAGCAAATAAATAAATCATGATGTTTTTATTAGTCTCTCCTTTTAACATTACTTAGTTCTTATTAACACAATATATATTTTTGTATAGTTATTTAATATTAATGATAGTATGAAAAAAAGTAATAATTTTTTTTTTGATTTACTAATACAAACATATAAAATAAAAAATTTATTTTTAATTTAAAGAATAAAGAGAAAAGGGTCAAAAATGTCCTTATACTATCAAAAAGGATAAAAAATGTCATTTGTTTATATTTTGGGTCATTTATGCCCTTGTACTATCAGAAATGAGTCAAAAATACCCGATTTAAACGGCACTAACGGAAAAGGGGCAAAAATGTCATTATTTTATACTTTGATCCAAATATGTCCTTATTGTTATCAAATGGGTCAGAAACGCCCTTCTTTAAATGAATGTATATATATATATATATATATACTTTTTTTTCTTTTTAAACATATTGTATTCTAAATAAAAATATTATTTTTAAAGATTTTTTTTTAAAATCACATTAACTAATTAAAATGTAAGAAAATAATTATTTTCTTAATCTCATTTTATCAATTAAAATATAACATCGTACCCTGTAGCAAATAATATATGTCATAAATATAAGATCATAGTAAACCCAACATTAATTTTTATTTAGATAACAATAAAAATAGTAATTATAATAAAACAAAAAAATATTTTAATTTTTTTTCTCGAATTGAAGTAAGATAAATATTTACTAATTAAAAAAAAACTATAAATGCCCTTCATTTATAGTTTGATCAAAAAATGTCCTTCATTTATAATTTGGTCAAAAATGCCTTTATCGTCAATACTTTGATCCAAAAAATCACTTATTGTTATTTAATGGGTCAAAAATGTATTTTTCAAATAAATTTATTATTTATTTTGTTTTTAAACACATAAATTTATAAATTATTTTATTTCACCAACAAAGACATTTTTGGACCAAAGTATAAATTAAGGATATTTTTTTATCCTTTTCCGTTAGTATTGTTTAAATTAGGGCATTGTTGACTCATTTCTGATAGTACAAGGGCATAAATGACCCAAAGTATAAACGAAGAACATTTTTTATCCTTTCTGATAGTAAGGACATTTTTGACCCTTTTTCAAGAATAAATAATAATTATATTTCAAATTTTGGGCAATTGCCAGACATTTTTATTTAATTTATTTAAATTATTTAAATTTAGAATTCATTTACTAATCCTTTGCAAATTAATCAGTGTAGGGATTCTTTTCATTACTCCCTTCGGATCACTTTAGATATCATATTTTAAAATTAAATGCCTCTTAAAAAGTTATACATTTTAGCTATTATATTGATATAATTTATTTTCTTTAGTTATTTAAAATATTAAAATTTTATTAAATAAAAAGAGAATTAATTTAAGCAAATACAATATTAAAGTATATGTATGGCCTTCCACTTAGATTTTCTATGCTAATTGGACAATGTATATTACTACTATTAAAAATAATTATTACTACAAAATAAAAAAAAATATTTTTGAAAATGACAAGTTTTATATCATCTATTTTTAACACCGTGTTTGATCATGATTTTTACAATTTTTTTTAGTTATTTGAATGTACTTTTTCTGGAACTCAATATAATTTAAATAATTGATCATTTTTATAAAAATAAAAAAATTGAGTAGAATTTTAAAAAGACACATAGTGAAAGTGAAATAAGATACGACTTTGAATGTTTAAGATTTGTATGGTTCAAACACTAATTTTTAAATAAGTGAAGAAAATAAAAAATTATGAAGGCCAAACAGATTTTAAATAAATTTTTAGCTAAAAATTAAGTTTAATAATTAAAATACAAAAAGAAATGACATTATATAAGCAGAAAACTTTCTCGAAAGAGATGAGATAACAAAAAATAATCTAAATATTCTCATGTTTGAAAGATGCATTTCCTTCCAAAAAAGAAAAAGGAACATAGTAATTTGTTGGAATATTTCAAAAAGTCTAAACTTGAATAGGTAAAACCTATTTTCAATTGCCCCAAAACTTTTTTTTTAAAAAAAATTCTTTATAATTTAAATAAATTCATATAAAAAGTACACAATTATTAAACTAGTGGAAATATTTTTATTAAGAAATTGTAAAAGCTATACGAATTCAGATGAGAGGGAATCATCTTTTAATATTTTAATAAAAGTACTTGTCAACCCAAAGTTTTTTTTTTTTTTTTTAAATCACAGATTTATTGTAGGGATTTGGAACTTTTTGGGTAATAATAATACATGTATAATTTAAGACCAGATCATTGCTATAATTATGTCGCTAAACATTATTTTTATTTATTTATTATTAGGGTAGAATAATGTCTGACCTTGTGATATAGTAGGTTAGTAATAGTAGTAGTCGTATCTTTATATGTTGTGTTATCATTATCATTATCTGTCTTATATTTGTTACTTTACTTTCGTCCCATATTATATGGGCATCTTTCTATAAATATTTATCCCATATTATATGGGTACTTACTCTCTCCGTCCATCTTTACTTGACCCCTATACTATTTTAGGATGTCCAACAATACTTGTCCAGTTTATGAAATCAAAAGATAATTTTACACTTAATTCCTAATTTACCCTTGTCATTAATTATAGTTATTTCCCTAATACATTTTTCAATACATTGTATTAATTGTATTCAAAGGGTGATTTGGTAAAATTATCCCTATCATTTACTACTTTTTAATCCCTGTGCCAAGTCAATAGGGGTCAAGTAAAGTTGGACGGAGGGAGTACTAAATTATGATAGAATTAATTATTATTTTTCCATTTTACCCCACCATTAATTAGTGTATTAATGATTTTTTCTAACTTAATTTAATGTACATTGATATAAATAAAGGATAAAATGATAAAATTTACTAGTACATTAATGATTATTTAATAACCGTGTAAAATGAAAAATGTCCATATAATATGAAACAAAGGGAGTATCATATTTGTTACTGTCATTTGTTTTACATTTTAGTAGTTTTTCT
This sequence comes from Solanum aculeatissimum, assembly GCA_038996855.1. Classification (NCBI taxonomy): domain Eukaryota; kingdom Viridiplantae; phylum Streptophyta; class Magnoliopsida; order Solanales; family Solanaceae; genus Solanum; species Solanum aculeatissimum. The sequence goes on from JBCEWC010004666.1 coordinate 4,082, forward strand.
TTTTCCTTTTAGCATATCTAATATCTTCTGCGCATGGGACTTGGTATTTTTGATACGAGACTCTTCTGAAAACTACCTTTTATACCTATGAGATAGTGATAAGGTTTGCATATATCTTATCCTCTCTAAACCTCAATTATGGAATTTCACTGGGTATGTTGTTGTTGTTGTATTATTTTAAACTAAATATTTATTTTTATACATTTAATTTTAAAACTTAAAAGAAAATTTTTATTTAATTTTATTAAAATAATTTTTTTACTCAAATGGGCTTGACTTTTACATTTAAATTTTTTTTTATTTCGCACTATTTAGATAACTTATATAGTAATTTATTAATTAGAAATGATATTGGAAATTCTTCTTTCATTTATTTCTTTTTAACACTTTGTTTAGATGATTGTTTTATATTAGTTCATAATGTATTTATTGCATTGTATATTTTTAGTGAATATAGTGATTACATAGATTGGGATATTATTTTTCATCACTACGTAATGTTCCATATCAACAATTTGAAGGACAAGTTTGGAAAAGAAAAGGATAAGAAGAGAATTATTAAAAAAGTACATAATAAAAAATAAAATAAGATTATTAGAAGTAATAAACAAAGATAAAATAAGAAAAAAGTAAGATAGTAAGGAAATCACGTCAAATCAACTGTTAAATAAAATTAGATTTTTCATGGTTATATAAAATTAATTTTAAAGAGATAATACAAAAAAATTTAAATAACAATCAAAATAAAAAAATAAAATTTAAATTTTTAACTATTGTTTTAGACTTAAAATAAAAATGTATTATTTTTTTCTAAATCCCATTTTCAAACTTGAAATCTCTCCTACTCCCTTTTCATTGTGTCAATTGTCAAACTTTAAAGTGAAAAAAAGGACTTAAAAAAGTTAAAAGGCCAAAACCTTTTTTTTTTAAAAAACACCACACCACAATGGTACCAACAAAGGTTAATAATGGCGTTGTTCACTATCCACGAGCTTTCTTCTGCAAAAATTCTGACACACTTCCTTTTTCCCACCACCAAAACCCTTGCCTTCTTCCTCGGGCCCCCTCCATAAACCCCTTTTACTTTTTTGTTTCCTTTCACTTTTCACACAAATCCAATATTCATTTCAATACTCTTCTTTCTTCTTCTTCTCCTCCTTCTCTGTTTCTTGGTTTACTGAAACTTCTGACAACAATCACAAATCTCCAAAAACATCACGAATCTCAATACATATAATTGTTCTTCTTCCATTTACTACTAATAGAAAATAAAATAATTTACTGCTTCTTGGATTCTTGAATTCTTGAATTTCTCTCAGGACATGTAAAAACAAACGATTTCCACTAACTTCCATAGATCTCTCCAGAGATTCATTGATATTTGTTGCCCCCACTTCGTTTTCTTACACCCCCATTTCGTATGGGCGGTCAAGATTCAACCCCCTCAATTTCAAAGGTCAGATTTTTTTTTTCATTCTCCTACCCCCCTCCTACCTCTCTTCTACTACTTTTTACTTTTACTAGTACTTGCCAAATTTAAAGTCATTGTATTCCCATTTCTGTAATCAGCACTTGGGATTTGGGATTTTTTTTACCTTTTGCTTTTTTTTTTCACAATGCAATTCTGCAAACAGGTAAAGAGATGACCGGAGGCGGTGGAAAAGTTATAGTGAAAGTAGCGGTAATTAAAGGAGCTGTTGTATGGCTTGAGGACTGTTTGGCTATTGTTGTTTTTGCTGTTGTTGTTGAGATGGGCTGTAATGAGTCTAAATCAGTTGATACAGAACTTGTGATTCGTTGTAGAGAGAGGAAGGAACTAATCAAGGCTGCTGCTAATTACCGTTATGCCCTCGCCGCTGCTCATGTTTCCTATTTCCATTCACTCAAGGATGTTGGTGATGCTCTTCGGAAGTTTGTTGATGAAGAGCTCATTGTTGGTTCTTCTTCTTCTTCTCTCTCGACTCCTTCTTCCCCTTCCTTGATGTTGCCTGATGAAAGGAAAATTGGCAGCAATAGAAGTAATGCCAGTGGAACACCTCATAAACATAAATCTTCTGGATCTTCGATATCGATTTCGTCGTCTGGTAGTTCCATTTCACGATTTCATGATGAAGATGAACCTGTATATGACCATGGACACTTACATTTGCCATCAGATTCATCAGACGATGAGCATGTGCATTTGCCACAAAAGGGTCATGTACATTTGCCGCAAAAGGGTCATGGAGATACACATGAAGACGGGGGTCTAAGGGGTCATAGAAATTTACATCAAGATTTTGAGCCTGGAAGGAATCGTGGGAATGTACATGAAGATTATGAGGGTAGTCATATGGTTGAAGGTGGGGGACCATCAATTTCGCCATATTCACAGCCAGGTTGGGGGCCTGGGGGATTGCCATATGGGATGATGATGAATCATGAGGCTCCACCACAAGGATATTGGGATCCATTTTATGGAATGAACCCACAATTTCAGGCTCCTTGGGCAGGACAGCAATTTGGTGGAAATCCAAGTACTTATACTTACTACATGAAGAAATCTTCGCCAGTGATGAAGACTGTGGTTCATGAGGCAGATCCAGTGCCTACTGGGTATTCAAATTCGTATTGGAGCTACCCAAATGACAATGGTGGGTTTTTTGGGTACCCAATGGCTCCTCCAAGTGGTGAAAGGGGAAGTCAAAGTAATCAAGGTAAGAAACCAAGTCCACCGAAGGAACCACCGCCACCTCCGTCCCCAAAGGTCTCTGCTTGGGACTATTTTAATCCGTTTGATGGTGTAGAAAGTGGTTATTCGGCTTACTTCTCGCATAAACAGAACAGTTCTGCATCAGTTAGTAGTAGTCCTAATTCAAGTGAAGTGAGGGAGAGGGAAGGCATTCCTGATTTGGAAGAAGAAACTGAGACCGAAATGTATAAGGAGTACCATAAAGGAAAGAATTTGAGTGATGAGCCAAAGACTAGGCGTGGGGTGGCAAATTCATCAAAAGGTAGTGACACTGGTAGAAAATCTATGCCATCAGTGCCTCATGGCATTGATTTAAAGGGTGTGGCAGGACACAGTAGTATGGGCAGTTCAAAACCAGACTCTTCATTACATAATTTGGATGGCTCATCAAGTTCAAGGGGAGTAAAAACTGAGGGTAGTGGTGGCAGGACAAAGACAATATCAACAATGTACGATTCGGGTTCTCACCTTTCGAGTGCAGAACCATCACATAGTAGTGGTGGCACAGGTTCAATTGACATTTCAGAGGAAAAGAGCAATTTTGAAACTCTTGTGTCAGGAAGCCCAGAAGATGTGCATACAAAGAAGAAAGGGGTGACTTTTGAGGTGGATGAAATGTCAAAGAACGAAATTGAATCACCCAGGTCAAGTAGCTTGACCACATCACATGCTCATGGCACTAGGGATCTTCATGAGGCTGTGGCTGAAATTCGAGATGAATTTGAGATTGCTTCTAGTTATGGAAGGGAAGTTGCTCTGATGCTTGAGGTTGGTAAGCTGCCTTACCAGCCTACTTTTGTTAAAGGTATTGTTCTGCCAATATTCCTCAAATCTCTTGATTCAGTTGATGCTGGGGTTCTTTTAAATTTTGTACTTTGTCTGTATACTTTTTAATCCTTCAATATGTTTGTAAGATGTCTTCTTATGCTCTGCTGAGTGTAAATTTGGTACTGGTCAGTTAGACTTCTTTTCCTGCCATGTATTTGTTAATCTGTTCAAATCTTGACCAACTTGAGAACCTTTTCCATGGAATGACAGACAGCTTACTCATGGCAAATTGTTGCCGCACTAGTGTCATTTTATATTGTTATTGCTGAGTAAATTTATACAGCTCGTTTGTAGAGGGTAGACTGTATTGATCATTATTTAGAGAAGGAAAAATATTATTGCCAATGTAAATATGTAATTGGTGACAATGTGGTTCAAAAGTTTAATAAAGATTTTTGGAAGTATGAGGCTCTATTTGCTGACTTCTTGCTATTGTTGTTGGCCAGTAGACAAAATAATGATAATAGAGTGCTTACATTCAAATTTCCCTTCATGTTGTATTTGTCATTGTTGTCCTTGTTTCCCAGTCTGTGTAAATTTATGCATTTCCAATGAATGCATGTATGTTTCTCTAGCTGTATTTAGTTTTTTTCTACTATGATTTGAACAACATAAATGGTGATAGGCTGTGAATGGAAATGATTCCCATGAGCATAGCTAATGCAAGAAGTGCACCTAGTTCAAGAATCTTCTGTGATCTTCGTCACTTGCTTACCTTTATTTGGGATTTGCTAGTTATCTTGGCTTCTTGATAAGCTTCCTGAATAGACATGATGACATTCTTTTGCCTGTCTGATTTTTGTTGTGATATCTATTTTGGTGCTCAGAGCTCCTATCCAGGATTCTATACCTGATTGTTCCATCCATGTCGGTTTCCCCTACGGCGACGGTGCAGTCAGTAAGGCTGGCTGCCAAAACAAGAAAATTGGCGAAATCCTATTTTGGAGATGTTGGACAAGCCAATGTTGAGATGCCATGCAACTTGTCAGCTACACTTGACGAGCTATATGAATGGGAGAAGAAACTATATAAGGAGGTTAAGGTAATGGGAGACAACTATAAGATCTTTGTTACGGTTCTTAGTTCTATTGAAAGATATATTTGTGTATTTGTTTGGTTATAGAAAAATTTTATTTGTTTATCTAATTTTTGTGACAAAATCTTCGAAAGAGGAAAACATGGAATTTCTCATGTTTCATGTGAATTGGTAGTTATCCCTGATGGATAATAAAGCTATTTAACTGATACCTTCTTCAGCTTTTTCTATGTTCGGTTGGAGTCTTTACTAGTGTTTTTATTCATTGGAAGTTAGCCTTACGAATTTTCTAGGGGGCAGGTCGTTTGATGATTTTCATCATTATTGATCTGCAATTTTTTTGATCAGCTAATAGTGTCCTTGGTCCAACTGAAAGAGCTCAATGAGGTACTTTCTAGGTTATGCCTGTGCTTCTATACATATAAGAGGAACATGTTCTCATAACTTTGGATAAGAAGACCATCTGAAAATATACTGGATATGATCATCAAATTTTAGTCATTCCAGTTGTTTGGGTAGTTAATTACTCTATGTAGTTTCTTGGGCAAAAGGTTGGCGTCGGCTAGGCATCTGCTTCCAGTTTGAAAGCAAGGATTGAAAAATTTTCATGTTATTCATTCGGAAGCAGCCTCACTACGTCGTAGAGGTTGTGGTAAAGTCTGCATACACCCTACACTTCCCAGACCCCACTTAGTGGGAGTTCACTGGGTATGTTGTTGTATTCATTAAAATACTTTTGTGAATTTATGAATGTGTGACTTCTTAGAGATAATGTGAAAGATTGAGGGCATAAATTGAAATGGTAGTGCAGCATTTTACTATATCCCATTTCATAAAAAAGAACTTTATTATTTACTCAAAAAAACTTTATTATATTCCATAATGATGTCAAGATCGTAAAGTGCTTAAGTCACAGATGAATAAAAAAGATCTTGAGTTCTTTCTGCGTGGCTCACTGAATTATAGAATTTGGAGCACTTTAAACCCATGATATATGTTTTGGACACTGAAACCTCTTTATCTAAGTCAATCATAATATAGAACATTGCCTTCCATCGAAAGGAAAAAGCATTCAAGTGTTGATAGCTATAATTGGATTGGATCTTTACATGTGAAGGTAGAAAGAGTAAGATAGCCTTCAAAGAATAATCTTCGTAGGACTCCGTGGTCCCATCAACCAGTAGTGTGGAAAATTTTGTCAACTAATTAACGTTACTTGTTTCATTGCTGAGCGTAAATTCATATAGAATTTCTGATGTTCAGTGTTTCTCTTCTTTTAATTTGCATTCAACTTACAATAGCTTAAAGCCAACCCAAGTTGTTTCTAGGATTGAGTCATAGTAGTTGTTGTCATTATAGCTTAAAGATTATGTTTGGGGTTAAATGTTTTTGCTGCCTTCATATGCTTAATAAATCATAAAATTTAACTTTCAATGGGCATTATTGTCTTCATGGAGATTCTAATGGCCTGTGGGTCAAAAAAAGATTAGTGATCTACAGAACAACAAGAGTGGGCTAAAGGCCAAGATTCTTTTATCAAAGGGTCAAAAGGGCAATTATTTAGAGGTCTGTGCTATACTTCCAGTATAGCTTTTGCATACTTCCATTTTAATATTGAAAACAAACTACATACTACTTAACTTGTAGATTGAGGGAGGTTGGTCTTCTTTTCATTTTGGGGTGAGGATTTCAGCTTTTCCATCAACCATACCTTCTTATCAATTAATGGGATTATTACATGATTTTGGGATAATAGACTTGATCTTTGATCTTTCATATGATTACTGCTTCGCAGTTCTGTTTCAGACTCCTTTCTTTCTCTCTCTCTAGGATATTGTAGACTTGATTGATCTCTGGTTGACAAATATAGCGGATTCATCCATTGCTAATTTTTGTATCTACTTTCTCAAAACTGAATTCTTATCATAGTTAGATTTAGCTGTTCGGAATTTTGTGTTCATTGAGGTAATTAGTTTGATGTAGGATGAAGAAAAACTGCGGATCATATATGAAAAGCAGTGCAAAAGGCTGAGGAGTTTGGACGAGCACGGGGCGGAATCTAGCAAGATAGATGCTACCCAGGCATGTATCAGAAAATTGCTGACAAAACTTAATGTCTGTATTAAAGCAATTGATGCAATTTCAAGCAGGATTCACAAATTAAGAGATGAAGAATTGCAACCCCAAATTGGAGAACTAATTCATGGGTATGGGTCTACATCATTTTGTTAATTCTTGCATTTACTTCATTCTTACCTCATGGAGTTGGATTCTAGACTTCCTGTACTAGCATCTCTCTCTATCTTTTCCTCTCTCAGTTTCTTTAGAATGCATCACTTTTTCCCTTATGATCACTGACAGTGCAACTATGGTACACATTTTTCTTGGAGTTTAACGCTAATCCATCAGCAATGTGAAGAAGCTTTACTCTATCATATCACCTTTACCTGTTGCAACAAATAATCTATTTAAATTTTTTTTTTTGGTAATTTGATAGTTTAAAGAATTCCTTACTCCGTCGGTGTATGTTAGTTAATCTATTTACTTAATATGAACTTTCATTGACATACATGACGAGTAGCTTCTTATCCATAGTTCTCTTTGGTTCACCCTCAAATTCCTATATGTATATCTGTAGTGTATATTGATCGAAGCACCTATAGTTGTAGTTCAATGTTGGGCATTGACCAAACCATCTCAAGTGATCGTCTTATTTTATCCTCAATGTATGCTATTTGCACCTTTAATGTCATGACTCAAAAATGGGTCAAGACTAAAGGACCATAGTTCTTAAAAATAATAGTAATAACCACGCCATAGACAGATAGATAAGGAAATACATCACTAAGCTCAATATCCAAGACCCGGTGTCACAAGTACAAAAGAGCATCTAAAACAATACAAAATCGAAGTAAATACATCATAGTCTTAGAAATACAATAAAGACCACTAAAGAGGGAAATAACTTCCAATCGAAACTCGAAGCCTTGAGTCTCACCACTAGATATGGATAGAATCAAATGCATGATCTGAAATCAACTGCCACGAAAAAGTACCTAACTGGAAGCTGTGGGGGAGAAGTAGGTGTGAGTACACGTACTATGTACCCAATAGGTTCAAATTTGACTGAGAGAAGATCTATTTGAGACTGCGACGATCAGTGAAAATCTTACTATGCACCCCGTAGAGGTAGTGTCTCCACAACTTCAACACAAATATTACGACTGCCAATTCTAGATCGTTCTTCTCATGCACCTTCACCTAGCGAGAAGCATAATCTATCACTCTCCGTCTCTACATTAATACACCATCCAAACCCACTCCAGAAGCAAGACTACAAAGTGGACCCCCTCCTCAGGTGAAGTCAACAACTCCTTGAGCTTTTGGAAGCTTGCCTCACACTCCTTGGTCTAGGGGTGGGCATACCGCAAAAATATCGGAAAATCGAACCGAACCAAACTAATTCGGTTCTTCGATTTCGATTTATCGGTTCGGTATCGGTGTTATTTTTTCAAAAGTTTGGTTCTTCGGTTCGGTGTAGGGGTCTCAAAACTTCGGTGCACCGAAGAACCGAACTTTTATTAAATTTTTAATTTTTTTTATATATATTAGACCAAAAAAATAAAATTATATATATATATATATATAAATCAATTAACAATTAAATCATTCATGAAACAGGTCAAAGTAGTAACAAATTTATAATTTATATAGTTATCTTGAAATATTATTTTCCAAGAGAAATTGAACCATATTTTTTCTGATTTATGTCATGTAAAGCATATTTTCGTGCTTGTTTTCCTCAAGCAATCGTTGGAGGCGCAAAAAAATTAATTTCAAGACCCCCCTCCCCCTCCAAATTAATTGGATGAAAAATCAAGAAATTAAGATTGATATCATGATATAAATAATGGAATAGGAAATATTTTAGTAGAAATTTACTTACCCCACGAATTTCCCCAAAGAAATCCTTCAAAAATAGCCCCAAGAAGCTCTAAAATCTCAAAAATGAATGAAGTGTGTCCATTCCTGACTAAGCATTGTTCTAGTACGAGATTACCCTCTGCGATCCCGAGTCACTATTCCTGCGATTGCGGAGCACATATAACTAGCCCATCGCGATCTCGAAGCAGGAAGGTGCACAACTTCGCGAACATGAGACCCATGTCCACGATCGCAAAGGACAAAACAGAGGCACCAAATATCAGATTTTGGGAGAAATGGCCAAGTCTCCGATCGGACCCTCAGAATTTTTTCGGAACCCCTTCCCCACAAATCATATATGCTGCCCTACTAAATTTAACGTTTCAGACTCCATGGAAATATTAAAAATTGAATGCTAGGTCTCCTCGACCCAAAACCCGTTAAAGCGCAACTAAACTAGTTTGGAATGCAAAAAGACCGAAATGCCCTCAAGACTTCTGACAAATGTCACGACGCTTCTCCTTCTAAGCACCCGAACTCAAAATATTGACCAAAGTCAAACCTAGCTCATACTAAACCAACTTTTCCAACTTAAGAACTCAATTTGACATACGAGCTCTAAGTGATTCTAACACTTCTCCTAGACTAATTTTCACATTCCGGAACTGATGGAATCGACGAAATTCCATTCCGAGACCCGGAAAACTCACAAAGTTCTCAACTTTTTGACTTTTATCCAAAACCGACCATGTAAGCTGACCAAGTAACACCAGAGGAAGCTAACGGGAGGGGTAAAACAATAATTTTAGCAAGAATTTCCAAAATGACCGCTAAGGTCATTACATTTAACAAATGCGATAATTTTTTTTAATCTTATCTAATCTTGGATGTCACATGTCCATCTTAGCATTCACAGCTCTGCAACACTCATCTTGTGGATATGTTTGACTTTAGCAGCCCAACATCACTACCATATTACTTGCTGGTTTTGTAACTATTCTATAGAACTTACTGTTCACTTTAGTAGTCTTCCTTCTCTCACTTCCTTCAATTACCATAGCACTCTTTAACAACTCTCTATTTCAACCATCCAGCTTTAGTTCTATGGGTAGCATGTTCATCTATCATTCCATTCTCTTGAAACAAGTCTTAACTATTTAAGAAGTTTGTATTTTGACCCTATATTCCCATCTAGCCTCACCTCAACTTCTCTTACTGTGCCTAAAAGTGATGGTGCAGTCCTGAACTAATTGAATGTTCACAAGTTGTTGAAAATAAACGTCTAGTGGTTTTATATTGACTAGTTAACATTTTTGTCTTCACAAGATGTTGGAAATGCTTGGTGGTTGGATTGAATTTAGCTTTTGAATCTGCAGTCATGATTTTGGACTTTTCTCTTCAGCGAGAAGGTTGATTGAGACTATTTTGGGGATCATTGTAGTTGGAGAGTGTTCAATGTCCTCTGGAGATTTTTGTTCTGCTGAATGACTTGACTGCATCATTTTCTCATGTGAAATTGTATTTTAGGTGAAGGTAGCTTTAAGTATGTAGATGTGTGCATAATCCATTTCTGTTTTTATTTGGTTGGTGTAATTTGATTCAGCAGTTGAGGAACGAGTGAGCTACTAATTCTTAAATGGTTGTATGTTACATGTACATTTTTTCCTCTTCACCCTTGATCTTGGCCTGGTCAACCCGTTTCTTGTGAACTTATTTTTACCTTATCAAAAAAAAAAAAACATGTAAACCAAACCTTTGAATATACCAATTGTTTGCCAACAATATCTACGAGGGTTTTATTTGAAGGTTGGAATCTGTTTCTCTCAGGAAATATAATTTGTATTTTCTGTTGAAAAAAGTTGCTAGAAAAGATTACCAAGTATTGAAGGATTCTTATTCTGCAGGCTTTTCTTTGTCCAATATCCAAGTCCGCGTTGTATGGTTTTGACTTTCTATTCGTGGCGCAATTGACTACTCCCTCCGTCCATCTTTACTTGTCCACTATACTAAAAATAGATGTCCAACAATATTTGTCTACTTTATGAAATCAAGAGATAATTTTACACTTAGTTTCTAATTGCTCTTCACATTAATTGTAGTCATTTCCCTATTATATTTTTCTAGACATTTTATTTATTATATTCAAATGGTGATTTGGTAAAATTACCTCTATCATTTATTGCTTTTTAATTCCTGTGCAAGTCAATAGTGGACAACTATTGTTGGACGGAGTATCAATAATTGCTGAGTGAATTCTTATTTCCACTGTGTTGTTTTTTTTCTTTTGCTTCTCTTTTCGTCATCTTAAGCAGCTTTTTCTGTTACTCCCTCTTTTCAAATTTTCTTAAGATTGACTGGGTTTACTGTTGTTATTGTAGTTTTGACTGCACATGTAGTTTAAGAAAGTGAGAAGAATTTTGAGTTTTCTGGACCTAAAAGTAAAATACGTATAATATACCAAATGTCCTTTAATCTTGTAATTTTAAACATGTCAGGTGGGATGTTAAAACTTAAGGAGTTGTGCAATTCAGAAAGATGCTTTTTTTTAAACAGACTAAAAATGAAAGAAAGACGAACAATTTAAACAAACGGAAGGCATAAGATTTATTTGTATTGCTGCATATCTGCATTTATGAACTTCTGCTTTATCATGCATTGTAATGCATCATGAACTTGCATAATATTTATAATTTATTTGTATTTCTCTGTTCAAGATAGGAATGTAATGTATACTTTGTTATGCACTGCAATGTTTCATAAACTCAGCATTGTAATGCATTTATTCTTTTGTTATCCCCATCAAGAAGTAATATGAACTTCTACTTCTCATGCATTGTAATGCCACATGAACTTAGCGTTTCTTCTTTATAAGAATTGAAGCAGAACTTTTACCCTCATGCATATGTAAAGCAGCATGAAATAACCCAGTTACATAATTCTCCCTATTGGAACCGATTTGATAATCTCCTGCGTGCCAATAAGCAGGCTGGTGAGAATGTGGAGGTCAATGCTCAAATGTCATCAGAAGCAGTATCAGGCAGTGATGGAGAGTAAAACAAGGGCTCTCAGAGCAAATACTGGATTCCAAAGAGACTCGAGCTTGAGAGCTACTCTTGAACTTGAGGTGCAACTTTTGTCATGGTGTAGCCACTTCAATGATTGGATTTGCAGTCAGAAGTCCTATGTAGAATCCTTAAACGGGTGGCTTCTACGATGCCTTACGTATGAGCCAGAAGAAACCCCTGATGGACCTGTCCCTTTCTCCCCTGGTCGTCTTGGAGCTCCTCCAATTTTTGTGATTTGCAACGATTGGAGTCAGGCAGTGGAGGCAATCTCTGAAACTCGGGTAGCAATTGCAATGAATGATTTTGCTTCAAATTTGAGGCAGCTTTGGGAACGGCAAGATGAGGAGCAGAGGCAAAGGATCAAAGCAGAATATCTCTCGAAGGACTACAAGAAACGGTTAACCATTCTTCAGCAAAAGAGAGGTAGCTTGGGGCATGAGCAAGATGCGATGTCTGACAGAAGTCACATAATTGTTCCATCTGAAAAAGGAATTTCACCGTTGGATGATCTAAAGGTGGACTTGGATTCGTTCAAAAAGAAATTAGTTGAGGAGAGAACAAAGCACGAAGATGCCATCAAATTAGTGCATGATGCAGCTTCTAGTAGTTTACAGGGGGGTTTACTGCCAATTTTCAAGGCTTTGGAGAACTTCACTTCAGAAGCTCTGAGAACGCATGAACAAGTTAGGTTACAGAGTGTTAGAGACAGTTCATAGTTCCTCAATTGTATCCTAACTTTATTTTCCTATTGGAAGAAAAGATGGTTGAAGAGTTGCACCACATCAAATGGATCAGATTATGGTGCCATATGGATATTACCAAGAAAGCTAGTAGCCAAACCTTGGAAGAGAGGTAAGCGAATATGTACACACTGGTTAGAGATTTTCGACATTAACAGATGTGGATCAATGCACATTGGGATTGCTATTTGATGGCGAGGTGGCTAGCAGAAGTGCAGCTTTTCAGAGGGCACCTTTTGGCATAACGGTTGATCATATAGTTTTAGTTTTTGCCCTTTGATGCTAGTAGGTAGGTTCTTGTATAGTTATTCATTTATTTGTTGATTGGGTCGTACTGGTGGATGATCTTATTCTTAGGTAATAGCTTATGGTTTATCAGGGTTGAGAAAGGGGCTGAAATTAGAGACTTTAAAATCTTGTGTCATATGGTAGAATTGAGGAATGAAAATTTTGGCAACAATGCAGAAATTAAACTAGTTCCAGCTTCCTTCCTGTCAAGTTAGAGGTTCCTATTTGGCAGAAAAGGTTCATTTCCTTCCGATGAACAAAGCAGAAAAGGTTCTTCTCAGTCCCAGTTCTTTGTACTGCCCAAGAAAATTGAAACTACTTGTGGTGGTGGACTGAATGTTATTAATAGTCATGAATAGAACAAAGCAGTTCTGTGCAAATTGTTATGAACTATATGTTTATGTCTGATCACAATAACAACTTACTTGGCCAAGCTATCAAAATCGCTTTATAAAATTAGAAACACCAGCAATACTTTTGGAAAAAAAAGATTGGCCAAACAGACGAGGCATTCAAGGGTTCATTTAACTTAAAATCGACAAGTTTCTCTAGAAAACCATTCAACATACTGAGATGCAACTAATCAAACCGTTGAAACTCGCTAACTCGGAAGATCCTGCTCATAAGAAAATATTCGATTACAGACTATGGTAAGGAGGGGCTATTTTTGGGTTTTGGGGGATGCGGGAGGGGGTTGTTGAGCAGACATGAGATGTTGTACGGCTGTTTGTTTCTTCTCGCTTGGCTGCACCCAACTGCATTAGGAGACTCCATTTTCTTCCTGTAAGAGGTAGCTGAGAAAATTTAGACAAGATAACATTTTAGTAATGCCTAAAAGCAAGTTAACATTTTCCCTAATAGAGAAAGGGATGCAAAGTTTAACGTCTTTTCCTTCTCTTGTACCATCACATATAACTTCCCCTTTACTTATCATTCGTTTCAAATATTCATACCATATAAATGCATTATTTACGACACAACTTGAGAAAACTGAATTCCAAAAAATTTTATGCATAACAAAAATAGAAAAGTGTGTTAAATTATAAATTAGCACATTTCATGTTCGAGAAATATATAAAATATTGATATCTTTGATAAAAATTATCAATTTTCATATGTTTTCGAAAAGTGATATTTATTTTTCACAATTGTTATCTTCTATTTGTAATATTCGCACCAGAAGCTTTACATATGATAATATATACAAATCTTTGATCAACTCAAGTATAATTTATTAGAATAATTACACTCACAAGCCACTGAGAAAAATTATTTACATAAAAAAATAGTCCACTTTTTTTAATTACGAAAAGTAGTCATCCAACTGGCCTTTGACTATTTGTTACAGTTTTGGGCATTCAACCCTTGTTGTATAGACATGTATAGTGAGTGTATCATAATGTATATTTAATATATAACTCATTTATAAGTAATATATATTGTTTAACAGTGTATACTTTCTATAACTATATGGTATATTCATGTATAATTTCGCTGATTTGGAGCTCTTTTTTATGTAAATAAAACATGAGTAACTTTTTTTGTAAGCTTTTTACTTTTTTGTACATATATGTAATTTCTCTTAATTTATTTGTGGTTAGCTTTGTTAATAAATTGTGATTCATTTTATTATTGTCTTCAATAAGTAGAAATAGTTCTACTTATTTTGATGTTAATATTGAAAGTATTTATTAAAAAGCTAATTTCTAATTCCACAAAAATAAAACAATCATAAAAGCAACTTTATTTCTATATATAAAACAATTACCTTAATGTACAATTCTAAATTAAATTAATAAAAAAAAATTGATATTGAACTCAAAATATCATGCTGTAAAGGAAAATTGAATCTTACCCCTACAAAATAACCAATGTACTTAGTTCAAAATTTTCTTTCTAAACATGTCAGAACAAGCTTAATATTTATTATTGTTTGCTAGAAGTTAACTAATAGAAACTCTTCATTTTAAGACAATTACAAAAATGTCCTTATGGGTCCATAACAAAAGTAATGATATGTATGAATTCTTCTACATTTTTATTTCGACCATTAATTATACAATTATTATTTTTGCCCTTAAATAAAGTTGAAAATCATTCTAACACAATTACAAAAATATCATTATGGACACATAACACAAGTAAGCATATAAATGGATTCTTCTAGATTTTTATTTTGACCATTAGTCATACAATTATTATTTTACCCTTAAATATAAAGTTAAAATTACTAAAATGTCATTGATCGTCCTTCTTATGGCTCTTCTATACAATAAAAATATAACTCAAACCAAACACAACAGAGTATTTTCTTCTACTTCCTCCTACAATTTCTGTCCTGCTTCCCTTTATTTCTCTTGCTTCCCCTAGAGCCAGACAAAAGAACAAAAGACCAACATCCTTCATGTGTTACCCACTGGGGGTTGACACTAAATGCAGCAAATAGAGCTTTTTAAAAAAAAATTAAATAACACAACTAAAAGTACAGAGGAAATATCCACTAGATATTTCTCATACATCTTAACATCCGATTAATTTCATTTCTTGTCCATTTCATTCCAACTACAACAAAAAATTACCTCAATAACTACCCCTTTAACTAACACAGCAGAAAACATTAGAGTACTGTTTAAATCACCAGGTAAAACTGGAATTCAGATAACAGAACTCCAAATGCCATGTTTGCTTAACCAGTGGTAGTAATGTTTCAGTTCTACAAGTAGCATTACCTTTAATTATAGCTCATCTTTTCCTGGACCTTGCTCTGCAGCTTTATCCCGATTCTTCTGGATAAAGTCAATAATGTCTTCCTTGGTCCTCCCACCTTGATACTGCAAGAGCTTTCCACTTGCTGACTTGAAATAAAGAGTAGGATAACCTTGTACCTCAAAAGTTGCCCGTGGAATATCATTAGCAGTAGCATCCTACATGACAACAATAGAAGACTTCATGAGAAATTTCCAATTCTGGAATTACAAATATTTAGAGAAGACAGTAGGAGCTACACAACAAAAGGAGCCACCCTGTACACACTAAGATGAAAGAATAGCTGGACACCTTTTTGAAAAATAAATAGTAAGGCATGAAACACTGTTCTTTAGCTTTTAAGTTTATTCAACTGTAACAATATTTTACCACATTATTTCACGTGTTAAGCATGAGAAATTTGCTAGGTAGCACTTCATGCAGCATGAAGTCTCCAAAGTTTATACTCACAAGCAGATACTTGATGCCTTGGGTTTGATCCTTTTACCTTCAGTCCTGTGCAGCACTTCACTATGCCGGTAAGCACTCAGCCCTAGTTGTGACAGCAATTCTTATTTCTTTTTAAAGTTATGATAGCATCAAAGTGAACATTAGATGTACTTCCAAATTAGATATCTACTCAATTTTTGTTATCTTGGCCCAAATCTAATCCAGTTTTAAATCATGACAAAAAGCAAAAAGCAATGGAACCCACTTTTAATTCCTAGATTACATTCCTCTATTCTTGAAAACCAAAAACAAAAACATGGCCCAGCATGTTTCCTCCATTTTCACTCTACAGGAAGCAAACAAATTAAAGGTTTGCCAATATATCCAGAATTATGAGATAATGAAGAACTTTGAGTAGGAATCTCACAATTTTGGCAATCATAACATCTGCGTCATTTTCAAATGAGACAGCCACTTCATCAAGGATCGGCACCAACTGCTTGCAGTGTCCACACCAAGGGGCGTAGAACTCGAGTAGTACTATAAGAAACAACCACCACATGAATTATTGTTGCTGCATATCCAACAAATATTCTAACAAAAGAACATGTACAAGTTCAGGAAGATGAGCAGGATGAACACAAGGATAATACGCCCAAGTAAGATGAAGGAAGAAATTGAACTATGCCACATAATTGACTCATAACTTTATGGCATACTGCATGTAAATACATTGTAATGCAATTTGTTTAATTAATACTGTGTCCTATTCCGCAGATGTTAATTTTATAGCATATATTTGATAATGCTACTTGCCAACACTCTTGAATAGCTCAATGATAAGAAGTTGGAACAACTTATCTCCAAATAGCACTGTTGTAATTCAGTGCATGTTTTTCAAATATATGAATGTCGTGCTATAGAACCATACAAGAAGATGAAATATACAATTTCATTTTCAACTACTTACACCACACAAGAATGCATGAGAAGTAAGACAATGAAATCTATATAAACTGCCTAAGATGGAAATGAACAAAATGTCAGTAAAATTTGAACAGTAGGTAGAAAATACCATTCTTCCCAGAGTTGAAAACCATATCCTGTAAATTGTCGGCAACCACAACTTTAACAGGTTCACTGTTAACCTCTGGGATAGGTTCTGATTTTTTGAAAGGTTTCACCTTGCCGTCCTGCAGAATGATCAAGTAATTACTTCAGAAACAGTACAAGAAACAAATTTTCCATAGAAACAATGTTTCTTGAGGACTTCTCTTTACATTCAAATTTGCTACTGATTGAGTAGAACTTTGAATGTAAGAGGAGAACTCCGTCCATTTAAAATGTACAAGAAAAGGGATATATAAGATGAATTTATATAGATAATGGATGAGAAAACATGGGAGAAACGATTAAACCAAGAGAAAAGGGTAAAAGAAAAAAGGTGAAACGGAGAACCATCACCTTAAACTCCTTAATCCATGAAGCAATTTGATCAGGCTCAACATTTGGTTTGAGATATTTCTCTCCATCATTTGTCTGAATGATGATTAGAGGTATCTGATCCTCCTTGAGTCCAAAGTACTGCTCAACGTAGCCAAATATATGGTTAACATCAATAAGCAAGAAATGATTCAAACACAAATAATAAGAAACCTAACCTGGAAGGCACCTTGACTGGCTTCAACATCACCAATTAAGAAACTAATATCATTGCCTTTGTACTGCTCAGCAACTTCATGATACTTGGATTTGAAACTATCAAACAGGTCACTGTTGAAGTTTACAAACAACATGACCTGCCATTTCCATACTCTTCAATTAGAAACTACTCCTAAATGTAATAGGGCAATTGAGGGTTGGGGGTTAAGGTCTACAGCTCAATGTACTCCAGCATGAAGAGATAACTAAGGTTGCACTTCAATAAAGAGACGATATTTGGATGCATGAAGTGCATATCCGAGTACAGAAATCATAGCAAGATGATACCAGAACCCGCAGAAGATATGCTATGTCAAAAGTAGACCAATTCTTAACTCCAGCTCTAGAAAGTACAAGCTAGTAGGATATTAAACAAGCAGCAGCTCTGATAAACAAATTTATTGGCTAAAAACCTCAATCTTTTCTGGACATCACCGAGGAACAAGGATACTTTCAGGAAAAACAGATGAATCTTGGACCAATCTTTACACATCTATCTTTGCTTGTGGCGCTTTATTATTATACATGAAGAGTTCATGCTTATTGCAGAAATGAAACATCTAAGAACGAATGCAATGGAAGACCATATATCAGAAGTGAAGAAAATAACTTAAAAAGAACCTACCAAAAATAAACTTAAAAGATAAAATCTTGATCTACATTTAATGCCTGTTTGGAGCGGCTTATTTAGGTGTTTTTAAGTTGAAATAGCTTTTAAGCAGTTTTGAAGTGTTTCGGTAAAGTTAAAAAGTGCTTATAAGCACTTATTTTTAAGGCAAAACAACAAACATAAGCCAAAAGCCATTAGTTAGAAATTTATGGCTTTTGACTTATAAGTCATACGCCAAAAACTAATCCAAACAGGCTCTTAATCTTCTAATATATCAAACAATGTTCCTCCAAAATGGAGGACAAGAGACACCAAGAGTAAGAGAATTAATAGCATACATTATGTTATTCATCCGTAAAGTGTATATCAACAGAAAGTATGGGAAAGCAGATGCAGGTTTAGACAGCAAACAGACTTATCAGAATCTCAAAAGGCAACATAAATCTACCATCAGAATCTCAAAAGGCAACATAAATCTACCATCAGAATCTCAAAAGGCAACATAAATCTGGTAGACTTAGTAAATGCTGCACCTTGGCATTTGGATTGTTGAAGAATTTAATAACAAATGGATGGTTGTTTGGGTCCTTGTTATATACAGTCACAGTAGGAATAGTTGCTTCTTCGACCAACTTTGCCAAGGCATCCACATCGAACTCCTACAAGTACATATGATCAATGGTTCAAACTTTGTCTAATACATCAGAATATATAGAAGAATTTTACACCAATCCAATACCTGAAAATCTACAAAAAGTTCATCAAAAGGCTTGAATAACCTAACAACAGGGCCAGAAACTGATGAATCCCCACGAGGAAGGAGTTTAGCATCCGAAGTATGACCAAAATCATAGTCAGCGCGTAATCTTTCAGCCAGAGCTGTAAAATTCTCAAATTTCTCGCCGGAGAACTCGGGAAAGACCCCAACCTATAAGAATTTAAAGCCATACTCGTCAACTCCAATTCTGCAGATTTCTCAAGGGTTAAAACAATACGTGAAAAACATGTGCAATTTTCATACGCAAATCCATGTGACAGAGAGTGGTTGTTTGCATATCGGGACAGCCTGGTGTGAGCACATGTTTTTGTGAATGTGAGTACACATATATAATGAGAGAGATGCAGAAAGGAGGGGGCACTTACGATAATGATCTTATTGACATCTATAAAATCTTCTGCATCCTTGGAAGATTTAATTTCAGCAGAAGCAGGGCCACTTTGTTTCTTCACATAAGAAACAATACCATCTGCCTCACGTGGCCCTTTGTAATCTTGAACAACACTACCTCCATACCTCAAGATCTTAATTGTGGGGAAACCTGTTATTTCAAATTCACTGGCAAGAATCTTGTTTTTCTCCTCATTTGCATCAACTTTGGCCAGAACAACTGGTGGATCATTTTGGCTCAAAGTTTGAGCTGCTTTCTCATACTGTAAATCAACCAAAGCAAATTGTTTAAATGTATATTGCTTACTTATGCTTCAAAAGGCTATCTCTTTTAAGATACTAAAAGGAATGTGTTAGTTGTTCTTACTTCTGGAGCTAGTTTCTTGCAGTGACCACACCTATACATATCAAGGTAATTAATAAACTTGAATAGAACAGGTAATTTGCTTCTAAATTTGAGACATCGAATTTTCATACAACTTAAATAGAGACAATTATTAGAGATAAGAAACAGAAATGCTAATAACTTTATTGATTCAATAAACAAAATACATTAAATCTTCTAGCTTTGACCATTTAGTCAGAAAATCAACTGCATTATTAAGTCAAAATAAACATCATTCACAATTTCAGTATTTAGTTACTTTGAAAATCCAAGGGAAAATGGTAAAAGGCTTTATCCCCCATAACTCACTTTTCTTTACAAATATCCCTCTCATATTTCACATCACTTACTTCATTCAAGACTCGGACATTGCAATCAAAAGGCCCTTTCTGTGTCTACCTCAGTTGGTTGCGGGGAAACGTTGCTGGCCGTCAGCTACTCAAGGATATCCCCAATAGTTATCCTACACCTCGTATATCTCCGACTTTTATATCAAATTAAACACGAGAAAATAATTTCACAAAGTAAAATATTTGCCCAGCAGAAAATTTTCATGAAAACCATATTATTTCATGAATAAGGCAACCTAGATCTAAAATAGCAAAAGATCCAAGTTATGGTAATCTCCGTACCAGCTGTTGTTTAGGCTTTAATTGGCATAAGACCGATTGACTTTAAACAGTGAAATAATATACCGACAAAAATCATTCTTTTAGTGGATTAGAAAAAAAAAACGAAGAGATATCTGGAAGTTGCTACGAACAGAGAAACTACACAGAGTAAAAATATATCAAATCAATGATTAGCAAACAAATTGAAGTGTAATTGATTAATTACCAAGGGGCGTAGAACTCGACGACGATGAATTTGTGTCGACCTACAAAATCAGTGAAATTGGAGTGATCCAAAGTGACAACGAACTCCTTAGATTGGCTCTCATCGTTCTCAGAAGCGTAAGATTCCGATCCTAGCAATGCGAAAACACATAGAAATAAGGAAATCCAAACCCTAATCGCCATTTTCTAACCTTCTTCTCTCTCAGCTCACTGAAAAATATCTGCAGTTTCAATTTCTCGTTGTGGATCTCAAGCGGTTTTATACATACCAACAGCATCTTGCGGAGCTTTACAAATGAAATGTCTAAAATAGCCCCTCTTCATTTTTATCTCTGTTCTCCTATTAAAAGAAAAAACTCTGAAATTCGATTTTTGAGATATTAATGTACAGAAAAAAAATCTTTATAAGTTTTCCACTAATATTAAATTTTATTAATATATACAAAAAAGAATTTTGATTTTTATTGAAATATATTCTTCAATGGCTCTAATTTTATATATGTATACAGTATCATGTAATGAAGAAACATTGCTACTAATTCTTTATTTTTGAGCAAGTTATTTTTCAATATCTCTCTTTTATCATTCGTGATACAACGGTTAAAGATTGCTTCTTTTTTATTAGACTTCTCAATTTTGAATTTTGAGTATGAAAAAAAAAGTTTAGTAAATTTTTTTTTTCCAAGTAGATCCTACACAATGTAATTTCAAGTTAATCAAAATTTACTTAGAAACTAAATATCAAATAAAAAATAAATAAAAAACTTTTTTTTCTTTTTTGTAAATACCTTATGTTTTTATAAAAATATTGAATAAAAAATAAATAAAAAACTTTTTTTCTTTTTTTTTTTAACTACCTTATGTTTTTATCTTTTATACTGCGATGATGTTAAAATTAATTTACATACTTCTATTTAATTCTACAATAAAATACTATTTTAATAAAAAAACATGAATAGGAAAATATATATTTGGATTTCTTTTAAACAAACATTTAGATATTTAATTTTAAAATTCAATTAATTTAAAGTTACATTATTGTAATATATCTATTAGAGAAAAAAATAATATTTTCTTTGTTTCAATATTAGTTATATGAGATAAACTATAATTTATACAAGCATTAAGCTTTTAGAAATGTTGTTTGAACTTTTTGTCTTTCATTAACATAAGTAAGGAGTTCTAGTCATAAAAAGATTCCTAAATTTTCCTTATTTAATAGGCTTTTACTTCTTTCTTAATTTGAATCAAGAAAATATTCTACAATCGCTAAAGAAAATCGTAATTATCATGAGTTTTAATTAGTGATAGAATCTCTGTATCTGTATATAAGACCTTTATAAAAAAATAATTTATTAAAATTACTTTTGTAATGAATTATTATTTTTTTTTTATAATTTCATAATTAAATTAAATTTTTCTTTATAATATTTATTATCAAATGAGATACACGACGCAAAATACCTAACGAGACTAGTTATTAGAAAAATTGTAACTCTAGATGTTAGGTGAAGATGGATAGCAAAGTCATTTTGCAAGAAGAATTCGAGAACTCCTCCTCGTGATCTAAGACCCAAAAATAAAAAAAAAGGTGGGCGGTTAGAGAACGGGACAAACATGGTTACTTCCCTCGTGACCGAAAAGGATTTTCTTCGTATCTTTATTTATCTATTATATTATTTTATTTATAAAAATTATTAAATAATATTATTTATAGTTATTATTAATATTAAATACTAATATATTTATTTTTTATATTGAAGTAATTTATATTTAATAAATAATTTAAAATTATTTTATTATTTATTACTTCTAAATTCTTATATTAAATCAATAGCGAGTATATTACTCTTGAGAGTATAATTTAAACAACACATACTCGCTCTATGTTTGTTTGTGTCATATGTAACACGTGGAAGAAAATGATTTGTGTTACGTGGCATGTGTCAAATGAAATAAGGACACCTCTTCAGTGTCACGTGTCAAATGCTCTGTTTCTTCTGACTCCATTGTGGAGTAGTATTTAATGTCACTTAATTAAATATTCTCTTCCTGTTATAAAACTAAATCTGAAATTCACTAGAATAAATTTAAAGCGGAACAAAAGCAGAAAGAAAGGGGAGGAAAATT
>JBCEWC010004667.1:0-26716 GCA_038996855.1 Solanum aculeatissimum
ATTCTATATACTATTGTTATTCCTATTCCTATTCCTATTCTAAGTAGGATTGTATTTACCTATTCCTATTCTAACAACTGTGAATATTACCATTGCGACGAGAAGAACCATTTACAGAATTAAGAAGCATTCAGTATTACCACTCCAACAACTAGTTACAAATGCTAGACACTAAGTTAGTGCATCTATGAGCTCTTTTGGAGCAGTGTAATGTATTTATCATCTCCCTTTGGATTTGTGCTATAATAAAACTTGTATTTACATACATGTTCTGAAAATCTTCATGTTCCTTGCTGGCCAAGTGTGATATATCATAGCACCATAAACTGCAGCAGCTACTTCCTTTTGGAACCTCTTCCATCTCCTTCTCTGGAACCATTGTAGATTTAAATATATACAATATATCTGAGCCTCAATTTCAATTCCAGATGGGAAACCCAGTTCATTTTTTAGCCAAAAGAGTTCGGCAATCAGAGAAAAATGGGGATTTTTTCATCTCTGCTATGTCCATGATTTCTTCTTGGCTCTAGTCAATCAATGCTCCTTTTAGCTTTTGGTGTAATTTCCTGGATTTTGGGGATTTACAGTTTACATTGCTACAATGGGTATAAAATTGCATGTTTTGGGGACACAAGTTCTTCAGAAACTGAAATTAGACAGAAAAATATAAACTTATGTCTCGCGAAAAAGTTGTTTTTACGTGAGTATAAATTAAAAAAACACAAAATTAGGGGCAAAGGTGCAAATGATCCAGTAATGGAAGTTCAGCCCAGTATGAAGAATGATGAGTCGAACAGGGAGAAAAAAGGATAGTTCTTTGGAGGGTGGTTGCCCTCTCTGATTGGCCTGTGATTTCTCCTTTAACCAAACCAACAGCCCTCTACAAAAGTGGAAACAAGAAATGATGTTTGTTTGTCATAGCCTTCACTGGTGGTGATGTGATGCTGATGGCAGTTGTACTATTCTGTTTTCTGATCATTCTGAGCTACATTTAGTTGCACTGTCAGAAGTTCTTTAAAGGGCACAACGCAAAAGTTTAAATGATCCTCTGAGCTAAGGTCTCATTTCATGCTAATGCTTAACAGGCACTTAAACTAAGCCCATCCAAACGGGCTCTTATTAAAATTTTCTTGTTAAGGTTGTTGAAACGGGCTCTTCTGGAAAAGTTCCCATTTTTTATGCAGTGACGATATTTGCTGATTTGGGCTGATGTTTGGGGCATGGATCAATCTGACACATATCTTGGCATGGCAAAACCGGTTGGCATGTGATTGAGTCTTCTCTTTCACAAGAAACTGGTTCTTTTTCAGCCATGGCAGTTGTTGCCTTCTCTTTGCCCCAATTTTATGCAGATCTGAGCCTTAATTTCCAACTAGTTCAACTGGATGTTTCTAAGAGTTCTGAATCTATATGATGAGAAACCTTCTGTATTCGCACACATCATGAAAAAATGTCAAAATTGGTCCCTTGCTGGGGTAGTGATGAACTTACAATCTATCATCTTTGAGCCTTTAATATAAGCATCGAGAGTATTCCACCAGTATCTTGGCGGGGCAGTGACGTGGATGCCTGTGATTTTGTTGCATGCAACATGGGAATATTTACAGCCATGGCATGGCTATGACAGGACTTGCTTTGCCTGAGCATAAATAAGGATCAGTGCTTCAATTGTACCATCAGTTCATATCTGGAAGAGTCCCCTTTTGAAAGGAAATGGAAGTGAATATTGAGGATCCATATATTGTTGCTGCAATCGTTTTTTGATCACGATTTGTTGCTGCATTTATCTGGATTGACTATGCCACAGACAATGCCTGCATATTGCTTTTTTGTTTTGGTGTAAAGAAAGATGTGAAAAATGATGATGAATCTACTAGACATTATGGATTTTTCCCTTGTAAGATGAACTAGGCATGTTTAGTTGCTGTTTCTGTTTTATTTTTTTTTGGAAATATGTACAGAGGCCTCCACCACACCCTTTGTACTGGTTGATATATAAAAATGTTGCCATTCTCAAAAAAAATAACTATGAAGGTGTTCAGGATCATGAACTTTTACTCTTTGATGAAGAGAGTTTTTTTTTTTTTAGTAACTTTTGAAATTGAGTTATTCAGATATTAAAATCAACATAAATAGTAATTTGTGTTCTCATTTATGTGGTAACATTTGATTTGATACAAAGTTTAAGAAAGAAAGGAGAATTTTTAAAATTTATTGTTTAAATAAACTTTAGGTTCCTTGTCAGTATTATATGAGTTTTTTTCTCTCATTAACAATTAAATTTGCTTGAGATCAAAATTGGAGAGGATAAAAGCTAATGTTTCGAAAGCATTCATTGAGTTCTTTGGATTTTTTCGAGAATCTAATTCTTTCAAGTATGTAAGGTTATTCATAATATTAGATTGAGATTGTCCACGTGCATTATATCTAAATTCCATCATAGATGATTGTTAAGTTGGGTTTAATCCTAGTTTCTTGAGTCCAAAAAGGTTAATTTTTCTTCTGTTGAATTTCATATAGTTATGCATAAATGGGATTATTGTTTTTATATCTTGATTGGTTGGAATTGTCATTTGTGGCTACTTCCCTATGAAGCATAAAGGATTAGATGATCATGACTTTTGTATGCATATTTTTTAGTAAAGTTGATGATTTTCATGCATTGATGAAAAGTGGTTTGAATTAATATTATATATGTTATTGAATCTAAATGAGTACGAAAGTTGAGCACGATTGATTGTAATTGAGAAAGAATTTTGACGATACATAAATAATTTTTGAAAGCATATTTTAAATGAAAAAACATGATAAATTGAGATGTGATTGAATTGATTAGAGTCCGATGAGCTTAAATGAGATAGTTGAAATATTTTCTTAATAGAATATATGAGCATATAGAGTCTTTGAGAGTAGTATTGAGTATCGATTTGTGCAAGAGTACAAACAACTCAAACCCAATAAACTAAATAGCTAGTGTAGGATAGGGATTATGTCTTTCTTGTCCCAAAAGAGGACTTGATTGATTGTGGATCCTTTGATAGCCTTACTCCAGCAAGGTATTGGACGGCTACAACAGCGGTAAAGGTACTACAAAGCATTGTATCATCACTAACACATAGGTAATGATTGTTGGTTTAAAAAACTCTCAAATGAGCAAATCCACTATTTTGTTGATTTGCATATATTGACTTACGTTTGTTGATCATCATTTTATTCTTAAATTTTGCATATCATATTGAGATGAGTTGAGCTTTATTCTTTGACATTGAGTATTACTTTGAGTTGATTTTTTTAAGTTATTTTACATACTGTATATTTTATGTACTAATGTTATTCGACGTTGCATCATTTTATGATACATATACAGGTGTTAGATATCCTCAACAGACGCACCATTGAAGATTTATATATTACAGACAGTGATGATACCTCCTTGCCTTCGGAGGGATCTTTTTCATTTTAGTTTATTGCTTAGTTGAGTAGTTCTTTTGAGATAGTATTGGGCTTGTCTTGACACTTTCTTATAAGTTGACAGAGGTTTCATATACTAAGTTAGATAATGTTAGAGTGGGGTTGATTGATTTTCTTTTTGAAAATCATTCTTTATGATATAGAGTTTATGAATTGAGTTACGACATGAGTCAGAACTTTTAAAAGCTACATCTAATATTGATTTGCCTACTTAAGTATTTTTTTTCCTTTGATTATATTGAGTTTTCTGTTGATTGAACAAGTGATCAGGTCAAAGTAGTTCACTTGGGACCAACAATAATTTTCGAATGCCGGTCATGCCTAAAGAAAAATCGTGTGCAATGAAAAGTGCAAACTCAATTTGGGAAGAGATGTTTACTTATTTATTTAATTTAAGATTAATATTTATTTTATTTAATAAGAAATGATTTTTTTCTATATAAATAATAGTAACAAATAAGACGAATAAAGATTATTTTTTTATATATTGCATCTTCACGTGACTTAATAGGAAAGAAAGATTCAGTTTCTAAGGAATGATTAAAACTATTTATCTTTCTAGATTTTGAATATATTTAAAAAAATTCCTCTTTTGACATTATTATTTCAAGAAACTTTGATGGTCAAAAATATCTTTGATCATCTTAAAAAAATATAATTTTTTTCATCTGATTGATAAAACTACAAGAATGGGAGGGTTTCGAATCTATCAATTTGATCAAATATACTGAGTGATTATCACTGTTTATAGATATTGAAATGAACGTCTTTCCATTACTAATTAACTCGTATCTATCCATTTATGGAACTGATGCAGCATAAATCAAAAGAAGGGGATATCCACAAAATGTGAGTTGTCTAGGCACAAAGTCAAACAAGTCCACATTAAGTCTAGTTTTTGCTCCCACCCCCACCCCCCACCCCCTCTTCTTTTTTTTTTAAAAAAAATTTTTTAGCCTTCCTCGTTGATAAAGAATCAAGAGACTTAGTGAAATTAATTATTATAAATAAATCCCTCTTAGCAAAAAAAAATTTACAAAAATGAAAATGAAATATAATTAGGCTAATTAGGGGTGGGGTAGGAGGGGGGGGGGTTAAAAAATACGAGATAGGAAACATGGAGTTTTTCACATTTTGGTTCAATTTTTAAATAAAGATTCATCAAAGAAAAAAATCTGAAACAACAACAGTCACATTCCAACTAACATTTCAATTTTAAATAAAATATTATGAAAAAAGCAATCTATATTGTCAGGGAATATATATGTTTTGGGATAGATGAATTCGAACTTCCAAATAACGGGATCAAAACTTGTTGCCTTACCACTTGATCACGTCCTATTTAAATTTCTATACGATACTAATAGAGTATATTGCTGGTTTTATTTGTTTGTCAACTCTAACCTAAATGTATATAGAATCGTTAGATTGATATTCAAATTTTTCTGGTATGTGTAGATATAGAACTAAGCTTAATTTATTGATCACTACATATAATTCAACTAAGATATTGTATAAAAATATGATTTTTTTTCCTTTTCGATTCTTCGTTGAGCAAATGAGAATTTTTTATTGGGTGGGTTCAAGGAAAAGGAATTTTTTTTTTGTTTACCTTACTTGCTTTTCTTTTTCTTATATAAATAACTCTATCAAAATGCAATTATCTCCAAGAACAAAATGTCTATTATGCTTAATACCCTGAGCTTGATCGATATCTGTTCCTTTATTTGAGTAGTTTTTTCTTCGACAAAATTGTCTGAAGTCTACACTTTTTTGAATCTAATGTAGATATTACATCAGTCATATCTCTATTTTTTTTCTTTTAGTTTTTGTTTGACAAGTTACTATAAGTTTTTTATGAGATTCTTAATAATATCCTAGAAAATTCATGATTTATTCGAAAAGTTATAAAATAAATAAAATCAAATAAGCTTTACCGTTTGAAATCTCCATTCAAACATTGAAATTCATTGATAATCACGAGAAATCTGACTATACTTATTTTCTTCTTTTTTGATGCTTTTTGTTTCAACGAAAAATCTTATTAGGCTCCTCTTGTACATACTATAAATAATTTGGTTAATAATAAACTCAAAAGAGCTTGTTACGTGCTTTCGAACTAGGATATGCAATGGATAATTCATTCTCTCTAATTATCTTCAAAATTATGTAATTCTAACTCTCGAACTCTTTATTTAGTTGCGATAATAATCAATCCCAAAATAACTTATTGTAAAGTCTTTTTACTCGACTCTCTGTAGCCTCTATATCTATATAAAGAGCATTTTACTCTACATAATGAGGATCAGCGCAGCCCTGAATGCAGAATGAGGCCAACTGAGAGAGAAAAAAATGGATTTCATGGAGGGTGGTTGCCTTCTCCGATTGGCCTATGATTTCTCCGTCCGATCAAATCAACAACCTTCTAAGGCTGTTGAAGCAATGTTGATACCAACAATATACTAGTAATTATTACTCCCTCTGTTTCCATTTTACCTCCCTCTGTTTCCAGTCTACTTGGGTTTTCAAAGCTCTCCACAAATTGCTATACAAAAGAGGCAGTGATGATATTGCTGTGATGATTCTGGGCTGACATTAGGGGCATGGAGAAAAACCCGATTTGTATCTTGGCGGGGCGAAATCTGGATCAGTCAAACCCGGTTCGTTTTTGCAGCCATGGCGGTGTCGTCTTTTTCTCCTCTTTGCCTCACATTTTACAGAGATCTGAGCCTCAATTTCAAATTTGATGGAAACCCAGTTCATTTTAGCTCAAAAGACTGAGACAAACGGAGAAAAATGGGATCTTTTCATCTCCGGTATGTCAATGATTTCTTCTTCCCTCTAGTCAATTAATACTCCCTTTTACATCTTGTTTGGATGGTGTTTTTCCATGATATGGTATATTATGATTAGTAAGGCAACCTCGTGTGTTTTGATTGCTGCTATAGGTATAAAATTGCATGTTTTGGGGACATAAGTTCTTGTGAAACTGAAACTATAGAAAAATATAAACTTATGTCTAGGGAAAAGTTGTTTATTGCCAGGGCGTAAATTAGGCCAAGTGATGGAAGCTCAGCCAGTACGAAGAATGAGGCCAACAGAGAGAAAAAGGGAATTTCTTTGGAGGGTGGTTGCCCCCTCTGATTGGCCTATGATTTCTCCTTTAACCAAACCAACAACCCTATGCAAAAGTGTAAACAAGAAAAGATGTTTGTCGCCGTCACCTTCAATGGTGGCGATGTGATGCTGAAGGCAGTTTTACAATTCTATTTTCTGATCATTCTGAGCTACATTTAATTACACGATCATAAGTTCTTTGAGGGCGCACGACAAAAGTGCGACTGACCATCTGAGCGAAGGTCATTTCTTTTATGCTTATGTTTGAAAGCCACTTAAAAGTAAGCCCATCCATACAGGCCCTTGTTACATTTTCTTGTAAGGTTGTTCAAATGGGCTCTTCTTGAAAAGTTCCCATGTTTTAGGTGGAAAAATTACTTGGGCGAGTACTTTTCATAAATAATTACTGAGTTTAGCGATACTATGATAAATCTGCACTAGTATTAAAAGTGAATTATGCATGTAATATAAATGTTATAAATGTTTTAAAATATATTGTACTTGTTTGGTAAGAAATTGACATAATGTATTTTAAGTTATTAAGGTGTGTGATAAATGTATTATTCATCAATAAAACTTGTATTATATATGTTTTATAAATAATTTCTTGTAATATGTATTATAAGTGTTCAACAAAAATAAGTTGTTATTGCTATAAATGGTGAATATTTTCTTAATATAGTATATCTATGTAAGTTTTCCTTTCTAGGCAGTGATGATATTTGCTAATATGGGCTGACGTTTGGGGCATGGAGATAATCTGACCCGTATCTTGGCACGGCTAACCTGGATGGCATGTGATTGAGTCTTCTCGTTCACATGCAACTGGATATTTTGCAGCCATGGCGGTTGTTGCCTTCTTTTTGCCCCAATTTTTTGCATATCTGAGCCCTAATTTCCAATTAGTCCAACTGGATGTTCCAGGACTCAAAGAGTTCTGAACCTAAATGACGAAAAAAACTTCTTAAAGACCTTTTGCTTAGGAACAAAAAAGTTGTTTGTTATTAAAGACCTTCACAATATAGGGGCAAAAGTGGAATGACCCAGTAATGGAAGCTCAGCCCAGTATGAAGAATGAGGCGAACAGAGAGGAAAAAGGAAATTCTTTGGAGGGTGGTTGCCCTCTCTGATTGGCCTATGACTTCTCCTTTAACCAAGCCAACAACTCTCTACAAAAGTGGAAACAAGATGTCTTTTGTCATCGCCTTCAATGATGGCGTTCTGATGCTGATGGCAGTTGTACTATTCTATTTTCTGATCATTCTGAGTTACATTCAACTGCACGGTCATTAGTTCTTTAAGGGCACACGACAAAAGTGCAAATGACCCTCTGAGCTAAGGTCATTTGTTTTATGCTTATGTTTTAAAGCCACTTAAAAATAAGTCCATCCAAACTGAACCTTGTTGCATTTTCTTGTTAAGGTTGTTGAAAGGGGCTCTTTGGGGGAAAGTTCCCATTTTTTCGGCAGTGATGATATTTTGCTAATAAGGGCTGATGTTTGGGGCATTGAGACAATCTGACTCGTATCTTGGCATGGTGAACCCAGATGGCATGTGATTGACTTCACATTCAACTGGTTTTTTGCAGCCATGGCGGTTGTCGCCTTCTCTTTGCCCCAATTTTTGCATATCTGAGCCTTAAGTTTCCAACTAGTCTGACTGGATGTTCCAGGATCCAAAGAGTTCAGAACATAATTGATGGAAAAACCCTCTGTATGCATACACACACAAACACACATCATGAGAAAATGTCAAAATTGGCCCTTATCGAGGCAATGATGATCTTTCAATCTATCCTTTCAGCTAGTAATTGAGCATTGAGAGTACCTGGCCGGTATCTTGGCGGGGCAATGATCCGGATGCCTGTGATTTTGTTGCAGGCAACTTGGGAGCATTTGCAGCCATGGTGTGACTGGACTTTCTTTGCCTGAGCAGAAATACGATCTGAGCCTCAATTATCATTATGGGTGTATTTGGTATGGAGGAAAATGTTTCAATGCTCACTATAATATAAGAGACATTTAATGGCAATAGAATATTGTCACAAAAACATTTAGCGGCAATTGAGTTAATGTCATTGCATCCAGAGTCGCCAAAGCCTTTAATGGTGTTTCGTATAGAATCATGGTTATAAATACTCATTATTATTGCCGCTAAATATATTCTCGTGGCAATTATAATTGCCGCTAAATTATTGCCACAAAATCCTTTGTTTGTTATAGTAGAAATGAAGAATCAGCCCTAAAATGGCTACCTTGTGTACAACAACATTCTTAAGGGTCATTTAGTAAAATGTATTAGCAAAAATGAAGCATGCATTAACTCAAATGTTGTTTGGTTTGAATACAAGTTATGATGGGATTAATTATGAGGGGATAAGTTATATTGGGATTAGTTATGATGAGACAAGTTATGCTAAGATTATTTCTTATTGAGTGTTTGGTTTGTTGTATTCAAAATAATATACATTACATAAATTTTAAGAATAGGTAGTCTGTTTACAAAAATACCCTTCACTTTATTTAGTTTTTTATATTTTCTTTGCAAACTTTAGTATTCAATATTCATTCTTAACATAAAACTTTCATCTTATTTAACTTAAATATATTTATATGTGCATTTCCATGATGATGTTATATGTATTTAAAAATAAAAATTTCTTCTTATTTAATTTAAAGATAGAACTTTCATTTTAAATTTGTTTAAGTAAAAAAGGATTTATGAGAAATTAAAATATAAATAAACATAAGAATTAGTCAAATAAAGTTATAAATAAAAATTAATTATATAGTGTATTTTGAATAGAAAAACATGAAGAATTATCAGAAAAATAAGGAGTAAAAGTAGTAAATATTGTTATATATGGTACTAAAAATAATGTAAATATACATGAATGTGAAAAGTGGGGCATAAAAAGAGATTAAAGGGACATCTTTGTCATTTACCTATTTTATCTCGTAAGTTATTTCAGGGTTAGTATTAACCCAAGAGGAGGGATATCCCGGTACTAATTACTAATCTCGGGATAAGTTATCCCAAACAACAAATTAAGTGTCACTATAATTATTCCCAAGACTATTTGGTGTTATCCTAAAAACCAATCTACCCCTCAATGTATTAGTAGTACCTTTTTTTATACATCTTTTTAACCTATGTATAACTAATACACGCTATTGTGTATTACAAATACCATGTATTTCTAGGTATTAGTAATGCAAGGGGATTTAATGCGTGCGTTAGCATGGTAAAGATCCAATTGCCCTTCAAAATCTTTTTTATATCTTTTCCACCATATTTGTGGAGGGCATTTTTGTAAATAAATATTTTTTTAAAAAAACTTATGCAATGCATGCTATTTTTAATACAACCAGTACATAAGAAATATCTCTTAATAATTAATGTAAGCATAATTCATACAAGCATTACTAATGCACTCTATTTAGCATTATTCTTAGGGTCTTTCGGAAACGATATCTCTTCTCCACGAAATAGTGGTAAGGTGTGCGTACATTATACCCTTCCCAGACCTTACGTAGTGGGATTTCATTGGGTTATTGTTGTTGTTGTTGTTATACACCCACCAAGCGACCCTTAGTGTGATCCTATTGTGCTCTGGAAGTGGCTAGCTTGTGTCATTTCTACAAAATAAGACTTTCGACATGAGGCCCATAATGAGGCTGTGATGATTTTCATTCTTTACTCATCAGATGGTTGAGCTTCACTATATCTTGGTGTGGCAGCTTTTGGGGGGTCTTGTGAGATATTGGAGCTATTTGGGCTTTTACCTCTCAAAGGCTCCTTAAGGTTGCAACCGTGGTGGGATTTAGCTTATGTTTGAGAAAGGCGTATCTGAGTCTCCCAAATCTCTGTTTGTGTTGAAAGAATGAGGCTTTTTATGCTACCCAACTTATGCCGCATAATTTCATTCCTACATAACTTGTGCTGAGCGAGACAAAAATTCTCTAAATGGAGACAAAAGCTCCTTGCTTCAGGGGCAATCTGTGCAAAAACTTGCTACTTCCTTGTGTTGAGAATATCTGACCCGTATCTTGGCTGGGCAACCCAGTATGCCATCATATTTAAACTGTCATCTGCAGCCATGGCATTGTCCCTTTCTCTTTGCATGTTCATTTATAACAAAATATGATTGCTATAGTCTATGGTAAATTTCTCAAATGGTCACTCAATTCAATGGGGGTTCTCAGGAACCTGAATACCCTACAGGGTTCAGTCTGAGCAACATCTAATATGTTCAAGAGGCAATGGAGATGTTCACTCTTTAAGAATCAGATAGTTGAACTTTGTTGTAAAACTGGCGTGGCAGCTCTAAGGGTCTATGAGATAAGGAAACTATATTGGTTAATCTCACTGGGCTATTAATGCTAGCAGCCATGGCATAGTTTAGCTTCTTTCTGAGAAAAAGCAATTCTGAGCCTCCCAAGTATCTGTTGTGCTCAGGGAATGAGGCTTATTATTGAACTCGGGAATGGTGGAGATTTTCTAAGGGTGGTTACTCTCTTTCTCCTAAGTTCAATTTTGCCAATGATTTTTCCTATGTTCTGTTATAAATATACAGTTTAACAGCCCTTTCAATTAGCAAAATGCTCTTCATAATGATGATGTTATGATTGCCATGATTATGGTAATGATAAGGGAAAATACATATATTGCCCCTTTTATCTCAGCCGGGAAACTTCATGTCCTCAACTCTGAACTTTTTGAATAAGGCTATGATGATATTCTCCAGGAAGCTTGAAAATCAGATTTTTGAGCTGATTCATATCTTGGCTTGGCAAAGACGGGGGA
The DNA here is from genome assembly GCA_038996855.1 of Solanum aculeatissimum. NCBI lineage: Eukaryota > Viridiplantae > Streptophyta > Magnoliopsida > Solanales > Solanaceae > Solanum > Solanum aculeatissimum. The sequence goes on from JBCEWC010004667.1 coordinate 11,395, forward strand.
ATTTGTGAGGGAGCTTTTTGCAGCCATGGTGGATTGACTCTTTTTTCTGATTGTTTAACTCAAATCTGAGCCTCTTTTCTGTTTAAAGTAATGTTGTACATCATTAAAGTCTCTCTCTTTCGTTTGATCAATTTATATCAAGAAGAGTCCCCTTTGAGCAAGAAACTTTTTGTCTATCCATCTGTACAATTTCCATAAATTGTTAGGTACTGATATGAGACAAGGCCAAAGGGAATGGAAGTGAATATTGAGGATCCATATATTGTTACTGCATTTTTCCACATTCAAATTTCCATGCCTTGTTTTAATCTTGAACGCTCCACGTTTCAGAGGCGGTGAAGATTATTCATAATCAAAATGAAAAGTGAAGAACATTAGAGTTGATTCATGGCCTGGCTTGGCAAGTTCATTTGGAAGGGCGCTGTTCAAACTCTGCTCTTCCTTTTCTTTGATTAAATCGGCGAAAATCTGAGCCTCATTCTTAACTTTGTTCATATTTCTTTTATTTTTTGCTAGTTTTTCTGTTACCATCACTGTGGAACCAGCTGACAACTCCAAAAGCCATTCGTTATCTGGATTGGATTCTCCCACATGAAAAGGTAATACATTTTACCTGCAATTTTATATGGCATTACTATATGATTAATTTGTCAAATATTCAGCTCCAGGAGGTAAATTTGCTTCAAGCTGTTCAACACACTTTCATTCTCATTGCCTTTTCCCAATTAGGGAAGCATAAGAAAAGCCATTAAAGCATATCTCCATATTTAATATGTTCATTGAGTGTATTCGGGCGATGTCAAATGTATCGATATTGATGATGACTCATTATCTCGATGAATTGGATTGAAGAAGATTATGTAAACATCTATTCGATATCTTGCTTCATGACTGTTAACATATTAGTTCAGCTAGATTACTATTGACTGTCCATCATGAAAATGCTGGAGTCCAATATTTATTTATAAATTAAATTTATTTTTAATGTGATATTAATTAAATGATTTCATTAAGCGTAAAATAAATATTATTAATATTGATAAATTTTATGTGGTATTGATTAAATAATTTTAAATTTTTACTCTAAAATATATAATAATATATATTTGTATGGTAGTAAATATCTCTTTCTTTCTTTTTTTCGTGCAAATCTAATGTGAAGAGGTTCATTTAGATGTTTATAATTAAAGTATTTATCATCATTGATGGTTGATTTTTTACTCAAAGCAGTTATAAAATATATACGAATATGACTGACGTTCAAAATAACAAAGCTAAAATCAAGGGATATGTATTTGAAACTAAGTTAAAGCAAGTCTCATAATTTTAATGAAATAAAATTATTTTCTTATATAAAACTTTAAATTAAATATTATATAAATTATATATTTTAATTAAATATTTTATTATTTTTATATAATGTTTTTATAATATTAATTTTAGAATAAAAAAGTTAACTTTTTTATAAATTATTTTTCTATACATGACTTTTAAAATTTTATGTTAATTCAACTATAGATTTTAATTGGATATAACTACTATTGACAGTATTGACCTTCACAAAAATTAAATATGCAAAAATATAAATTATTAGACAAGTAATGCAATGTATGTTAATATTATTGAAAATAATAAACATTCAACAAACTAGTAATGGACATACGTTAAAATTGAAATATAAAATAGAGAACAATTTTAAAGAGTACAACAAAACATAAAAATTTACAAAAATTACAACAATAAATTAATAATTTGGCAGATTATTTTCAGATCCACCAATATTATTAAATATGGATTGTGATATAAAGTATTTTTAGATAAATTTTTAAATAATTTTATATTTTATATTAAACGACTATAAAAAAAACAATATGAAATATAAATGAAATAAGAAATAATAATTTAATAATGAAGAATGAGAAAAAAAAATTCCTTTTTGGTCTAAAATTTGATGCACTGAGTTGGACTAAAAATAATGCTGACATCAAATTGGTGTAAATTCGGTGTTTGAATTGGAAATACCTTTAGTTCATACTAAGTAAATTGTTGGACACGACTGTTAAAGAAAAATATTTAAGCACATAAATACAAAATTGCGGTACACTATTCCCCTTTTGATTATTCTAAACTATTCTCTTACAAAATGTAAAGTATGGTAAATATTGAAATAAGTTTCAACATTTTTCTTGAATATCAAATAATTTCTTTATTTCGAACTATGAAAAATGAATTCGAATGAGATGTAAAACAAAGCATCATCGCATTTGTTTGCTTTCAGATACTCTATACGAGACAAGGTATATAATAATATCAATTAATTTTCAATCATGGGTATATACATATTCTTAAAATACTGACACAATTTTCATTATTGATATCAAACCAATAACGATTTGTACAATATTTCAACATACTTAATTATGGACTATAAATCGTATAAATTTAAAGGTCAAGTTTAAAATATTTAAGCTAAAATCTTATTCAAATGTCAACATACCTAGTGGAACCCCACTTATGAGATTTCATCGAGTATGTTATTCTTGTTGTTACAATTAAATTTTTAAATTTGAGCTTCAAATTACACGACCAAACACCTACTTATGACATTTCTATCAACAACAACAACATATTCAATGAAATTTCACGAGTAGAGTCTTGAGAGGAAAGTGTATATGCAAATCTTACCACTAGCTCATAAAGATAGAAAGACTGTTTTCGAAAAACCATCGATTTACGAGAGTGATTAGAAAAACAATTCTACTAATGGAGTATTAACTTTTGTGTAATAATTAAATATATAAATTTGATTTCTTTTATTAAAAAAAAAAAATTGGATCCTTTACGACCATACCACTAGGCTTTCCCATATGAAAGGTGACTCCTATGATTTCCACGTCAACGACCGATGACTTGCTATTACCGGTCACCATCTGGTCGGTTTCTTATACAAGAATCTTACAAAATACTCACATTTCTTCTTCTCTCTCTCTCTGTTTGCTTCTCCAGAGGTTTAAGGTATGCTTTTTTTCTCATTTTTTTTCTTTCTTTTATTTGAAGTAGTTTTGTTTTGCTTTACATGGGTTTTTTTTTTCTTGATTTTTATTTTTTTGAAGTAAGCACTTGAAATTTGAGCTCAATTTTATGCTGAAGTCATTGAGTATGGACTATTTATAGGATTTAGAATTGACAGTGCAAGTTTTTGCTGACTAAAGCAGTAGTCTTTTAAATAGTGTTAAAGATTCAGTTTTGTTAATGCAGGATCTGCTGTTTGTTTTCTGTGGGGTTGTTAAAGTTTCTGTCTTTTTTGCTTCTTCTTCTTTTCTGGGAGATATTACTTGTGTGTAGTCTGCTGAATAGTGATTGGTGCTGAATTTGCTGTTTGTTTTCTTGATTTTGTGGGGTTGTTAAAGTTTCTGTCTTTTTTGCTTTTCCTTGTTATTGGGAGATATTATTTGTGGGTAGTCTGTTGAATAGTGATTGATGCTGAATTTGCTATTTGTTTTCTTGATTTTATGGGGTTGTTAAAGTTTCTTTTGCTATTTTGTGAGAGATATTACGTGTGTTTGTTCCAAGTTTGAGCTTGAATTGTATATGGTTGTCACAGATGAATCATTGACTTTGAGGTTTGGTTGAAATGGATCCGAGGTTTAATGGAAATCCGAGTTCTTTGAATAATTTTCAATTAGGGAACCAACTATTACCTTTTTCTTCAGATCAGAGGATGGTTAATGGACCAAGATTTGAACTTGCTTATTCAGATCATAAGCTACCGAATGGTCCTAGACATGAAAATAGCTTTGTCCAACACAATTTTGGTGCTGTTGGATTTATGTGTGGTGACCATTTACCGACTAATATAGGATCAAGAACTGACCTTGGCGTTGAGGATGATTTCAATGAAGATATTGATTTCTCGGATGCAGTTTTGAGCTATATAAATCGGATGCTAATGGAAGAAGACATGGAGGACAAGTCAGATATGCTTCAGGAGTCCTTGGAACTTCAAGCCAAAGAGAAGTCACTCTATGAGGCTCTTGGTAAGAAGTATCCACCGTCACCGGAGCAAAACATGTTTACTGATCAGAACAGTGAGAGCCCTGATGACTACTTCGCGGGAAGTATATACAGTTCCACAAATAATACTGTTGACAGTAGTGGTTACCTAGTCGATTCAAGGGGGGTTAACATGTCCAATGATTGTAATTCTTCTTACTTCGAAGGACTTTCATTTCATAATACCTCATATTCTTCAGTATGCTCATCAAATAGTGGGAGTAATGTCGTAGATGGATTCTTAGACTCTCCTGTTAGTTGTTTTCATATTCCTGATTCATATGATGAGAGTCGATCTATTTTGAACTTTCACAAAGGAGTTGAAGAAGCAAGTAAGTTCCTCCCGACTAGTAATAAGTTGTTGAACAGTGTAGATACAAATGATTTGCCTCCTCGGAAGCCCAAAAGCCAAGCTGGTAATGCGGCTGCACAGGTGGAGGAAAAGGATGAGGGAGAGACTTCATCAACTGAGGTGAGAGGGAAGAAAAATCCTCTGAGGGGTGATAATTATATCGAGGAAGAAAGGAGCAGCAAACAGGCAGCTGTTTTTACAGAATCAACTCTACGATCTGAGGAGTTTGATATCGTCTTGCTGAATAGCATGGGGAAGGGAGGAGAAGCACTAGAAGCTTATCGGCAAAACCTGAGGAATGCTAAAAGCAAAACCACAATGCAGATATCAAAAGGATCAAAAGGAGGAAAGGCCCGTGGGAAGAAACAGGGTGGAAAGAAGGAAGTCATAGACTTGAGAACTCTCATGATAAATTGCGCACAGGCTGTTGCTGCTGATGATTCCAGGATTGCGAATGAACTTTTGAAACAGATCAGACAACATTCATCCCCTTTTGGAGATGGAAACCAAAGATTGGCTCATTGCTTTGCAGATGGTCTTGAGGCACGGTTGGCTGGTACTGGTAGCCAGATTTATAAAGCCCTTGTCAATAAACGAACATCTGCAGCTGATCTTTTGAAGGCCTACCATTTGTATCTTGCATCTAGCCCATTTAGGAAGATTTCAAGTTTTGCTTCAAACAAGACAATCATGATAAAGGCAGAGAATGCAACAAGGGTTCATGTCATTGACTTTGGCATCCTGTATGGTTTCCAATGGCCTACATTCATCCAACGTATTGCAGAAAGAGAAGGGGGGCCACCAAGGCTTCGTATTACTGGCATCGAGTTTCCCCAACCAGGCTTCAGGCCAGCGGAACAGATCGAGGAAACAGGTCGCCGTTTGGCTGATTACGCTCGGTCCTTCGATGTTCCATTTGAATACCATGCAATTGCAAAGAAATGGGAGACCATCACAGTTGACGATTTAAAGCTCGACAAGGATGAATTTCTTGCTGTCAACTGCTTGTATCGTTTTAAGAACCTGCATGATGAGACTATTGCAGTTGAAAGTCCAAGAACTGTCGTTCTCAACCTCATAAGGAAGATCAATCCAGATATCTTTGTCCATGGTATTCTCAATGGGGCCTATAGTGCCCCATTTTTTGTCACACGGTTTCGTGAGGCCTTATTCCACTTTTCTGCACTTTTTGATATCCTTGAAACTGTTGTTCCCCGTGAGATTCCAGAAAGACGATTAATTGAGAGAGAGATCTTCGGGAGAGAAGCCCTGAATGTCATAGCTTGTGAGGGGTGGGAAAGGGTTGAACGTCCAGAGACATACAGGCAGTGGCAAGCTCGTATTCTGGGGGCAAGGTTTACACAGATACCTTTTGACCGGGAGGAATTCTTGAATAAGGCAGTAGAGAAAGTGAGGTTAGGATATCATAGAGACTTTGTAATCGATGAAGATAGCCAGTGGTTGCTGCTGGGGTGGAAAGGAAGAACAATTTACGCCTTATCTTGTTGGAAACCTGTGTAAGAAACTTGAAACACATACTTACTTCTGAATCCCAAGTCCATCCACATATTTGAAGATCAAATGCAGCAATACAATTTGTAAGACTCGTGATGTATTTATATACTTTTTTTTTTCTAATAATCTAAAATTTGACACAATTTTCCAATGTCACAGGTGACTGGTTGCTCAGTGTCTTGATACAGTAATAAAAGACTGCTTGCAGACTCAACAAAAAAATCATTTGGTTGCTAAACTCTTTGAGTTTCTAATATGCATGAGGCTTTGGTGTATGCTCTTGGTGATGATCATCGACATACAAAACGAGGGAGTTGAATCGATGTTCCATAGAAGAATGACTGAGACCATAATATCATTATTGGAAGAGCTAGCTCACAAGCCATTGCTGCACAGTGTGCATCAGATGTGTTCTGGAATTTGTGAACTTTCAGTATATGTTAGTTTGTTCAATATACTTTCAGTCCTTTCTTTTTACTATATGTGTAATTCAACTGCAAGTAACTTAATCTGATGGTACAGAAAAAACAATGCATTGTCATAGTACATTGTTTTAAACTATACATTTTTTTTAAATGAGAAAAAAAATTGCCATGTGACTTCTTAATGACAAGGGAAATAGTTGCACAGTAAAACTCTCGCTCTATGCAATAGTTCGCAAACCATATAGAAGAAGTAATCCACACTAGGTAAGTTCCGGTACAACGAGCTTGACCCAGAAAGTAAAGTTTTTGCTTTTGCTAACAAGGGGTTTCAAATTTAAGACCTCCAACATGGAAGTCCCAAGTCCAAACTATCGGGGCCACTCTGAAGAGTTTCTTATGAGTATTTGAAGCTCATTATTCATATTGTAGGGTGTTCTTTTAAGACTTGGTTGTGTCAAATCGAAAATTTTAGTAGTTCAATTGAGTAATTATTGTATTTATAGCTTATTATCGGGGGTTTTCTAGAGACTTTGATGGGACTTATTCTTTAATTTAAATTTAAAATATAGTCAAAACCAACAAAAGAGAATTTTAGTATATAAAAATATGTTTTGTTTTTTTATTAGTATATAATATGTTGATAAACACAAATAACGGCTGAAACACTTTGATAAAGACATTGTGCTTCCCAATAATTTCTCATAGAAATAATAATGTTTTCTTGGACCAATGAGATTTCAAAAGATCTCAAGCACTAATCATGTACTTGTATATATTTATTATATATATGAGTTAGCTGATCCCGAACGTAAATTTTATTAATTGGCAGAAAGTGAGTTGACTTGATCAGCCAATCAATAATCACCCAATGAGTTAATTTGGTTTATTGGTTTTTGATTTTTAAATATGCTAAATTAATAAGATATTTTTTATCGATTTTTGGTCCTTAATGGTTCGGTTTATTCAATAAAAAAATACTCATAAAATAAATATATGACAATACGATGAGATACAGTAAAACAAACAAATCAATTAAGCACCAAAACTTAATAATATGTAATATTTGACCTCATATTCTAATTTACTTTCCAATAGAAGAGTTATACATTGGAAACCAAGCAAATACATGACTTACGAGTATCGATTTAGTATCAAGTGATGTTAAATTTATAATATTTAATATTTATGATGGGATAAAGTAGTAAATTATTATAGTCTTAGGGGTCGTTTGGTGTGAGGGATAAAAATAAATAGTGATGGGATAAAAAAACAGTGAAGGATAAAATTTTGATATCTTGTTTGGTTGTCAAGTTTGGAACAATTTATCCCGCCATTTATACAATAGTGATGGGATAAGTTATCCCACATGCATGGGGATAACTTATCCCAGGATAAGTTGTTTCCAACCAAACAACCAGGTTATCAGTTTACCCAATAATCCAATACTAAAAACAGAAATCGAACCGATAACCCAATAATTTTTTTTATTAAAACCATTAAAAATCCAATAACTCGATAACAATAAATCAATAACATTTTTTTCAATTCAGTTTATTCGTCAGTTCGATTTTTGCACAACCCTAGCTCCAATCTCTTCAAAATACCCTATGGTTATATATGCCTTATTGTTGTGCAAATAAGCATTCATAATCTTTTTATTATTGAGAATTTAGACGTTATGAATTTTGAGTTGATTGGATTGTTATATGTATATTTTGAGTTGGTAAAAGATGATGCCAATTAATACAACTTTTTAAAAATGTTTGTAAAACTTATAATGCTGACTTTATTAGGTGACTTTTAGTTTTAAAAAAAAATAAAAAATTGTATACCAAAACAATTATCTTAAGCTATCTTCATATTTTTATCAACCTCACACATTTTTTAGAAAAAAAAGACTTTATTTGGGTGTGTTTGGTAGGAGGGAAATATTTTTTTCTAAAAAATAAGTGATTTTATTACTTATTTTTAAAAAAAAATCTGGTGTTCTAAACTACTGCTATGCATGAAATAGCCAAACTACGAGGACATATTGTACACAACCTTATCCTGCATTTCTGCAAAATTTCCACGTCTTGAACTCGTGACCTGTTAATCACAACTTTACCAATTACGCCATACGTCAAAGCTCTTCTTCTAAAGAACCATTTACATATGAACTACAAATGAAAATTTTGAATTTTTGATTGCCACCAAGGAGGCATAAAATGAAAATCATAAAGTTGAAACATTATTTGGTGTAAGCATGCAAATGCAAACAAGTAACAATAACATAGTAGATTGCCTCTTACACTAGTTCAACAATGCTTATTTAGTTATTTGCCTTTCAAACATCAAAAAAATCAAGATAGAGGCACATACATGACCTCTATTGGATCATTGAACTATTGGCAAATCATCTCTGAGTATGCCATGGCGTCGAAGAGATTCGCTGCTATGCAGGCGGGTATAGGGAGGGAGCTGCAATAGTACAACCAAACTCAGATGCCTATCTACCTAAAGTTTATAGCCTCACCTTTGAAGAAATGTAGGCAGAATAGAGGGATGAAAATTTTGGACATAGTCCTAGTGAGAAGTCGATCAGAAACGAGTAGTGATCTGTGCAAATAGAGCCTTGAAATCCTTAGTTGGAGTGCCAGTTCCCTCAGGTTTTGAGGCCAGATCAAATGCCTTAAATTTTGCTTCCTCATACTGCAGTGCCTGTCCACATCAAAATGCCTCGAAGACTTTAGTCTTAGAAGATTAGCAAACAGAGAGCAACGCTCTATAGAACGAGGTTTGATGAAATGAAACGTTGAAGCTGACCAAAGAAACAGCAAAGCATCTAGATAGAATTGAAAAAGAGCCGGGGCCATTAATATACCTGAATGCAGACTTCTGCAACATCAGCTCTAGCCACAGTTTTAGTTTCTGTTTGGAGAAGTTCATCGTCCTTTCCAACAAGCAGTTCCCTTATACCACCTTCTTTATCTTGTAACCCTCCAGCCCTGAACAAAGACGAAACATAAAAATGGTGATCAAACAGCAAATCTTGAGCAACGAAGTTGGAGATGATTGTATCGTGGACTCGTGGAGGTCATTTCACTTAAATTATTAACAAGTGAGTGGAATAAGAATAAATATGAGGGCATAAACATTAGATAAAATTAGTATTGTTCAAGGAAGAACTACTGTTTTCTGTATTCACCAGTTGAAGACATAATTGAGTATATAAAATTAAGCTTTCTCTAATAGCTTAGCTTTTAAATGAGTTGGCCACACACTTCAACATGGTACGAGTCTATGAGATCAAGCACAGATCCTAACATCGAGTCTAACCTCTACCCATTATCAAAAAATATATAAAAAATCTCCATGTGTTTGAATCATAAAAGAGAACTGGGCTCACATGCGAGGGGGTTTTATTGGAAAAAGAAAATATAATTACATAAAGGCATTATTCATAGATAGACACCTTAACTTGACCTCAATTGACAACTAAACACTCCAACTTTGAGAATGCACATCCAAACACCTCAACTCGTCCCTATTGTGTTTCATGGACACTCGACACTGACGTGACACATTAATAATGGAGGTGTCTAGATTGTAAGTTCAGTGTTCAATTGACGCAGTGGTGAGAAGTTGAGGTGTCTAGATGCACATCCTCAAAGTTAGAGTGTGTATTTGCCAAGTTAAGGTGTCTATCTATGTGTTATGCCTTACATAAATAAGTGTTCTTTCCAACCACCTAAGTTTTTAGATGAGTTAGTTGCATACTTCAACATCACGAACTAGGTAAGAACCATTGTTAACTCAAATTGCCAGTTATTTCCAGGTATGAATTTTTCTCTTTTTCTGTTTGAGTCTCATCTCGAAGAGGAGATTATTTTATCTACTAGTGACATAAGATACCTGGAAGCATGATTTAAATATATTTCTTACTGGTGATTCTAGTGAATGCTTTTTGATGAATTTCTCAGGTTCTTGATAGGTTCTGTAGTTGCTTTATCCAAATAAATTCCACTTCCAGTATTTTATTCTACACATTATGGTACTTCACATTAGGTAAGACTTTGGGTAAAGTATAGCTGATCCATTAATTTGTTTCCCTATCTTATGGAAGATAATAGATACCTTCACAATGGATATGTATTACTAGAATTATTGCTGGAAGAATTCTTTCCACACTTCTCTTATCAAATTTCTAGTTATACAGAGAGCGAACTGCTGACAAAATATAACAGTTTTTCATTCTTGATCCTTCCTTTATACTACTGTTCTTGACCAGAAGTATAAATGGTGAACTTTTCTAGAAGATGCAATGAAAGGTAACCCCGGGTCAAAGTGTGCTCTTTGGAATTACGTGATCTCCATAGAGATGAAGGATAACAACACTGAGAAATAAAACAAATATATACAACAATCCATCTCTTCTACTTTTCTTAAATATTTTGATCAGCATACCAAGAAATATTATTGAGTTCCTTCAGTAGGTTAGATACTCTGCTCTTCCTAGTAAACGCTCAGGAATTTAGTTTTGTATGCATTGCATGATCAGAATATTTTTTGTTTGTTTGTTTCACTTTATCTTCGAGACATATTGAACTCTATTTGATCACAAGTGTATTTTGTGGGACGAATTTAGACTTAAGGAAAGAGAAACTGTCATTTGCCTGAAGCATGTCCACTTTGGCCTAACAACTCTAACAGATTTATCCCTTCAGTTATGCCATTATGAGCCCAAAAGCATCATGCTAACTTGTGTGCTTTTTTATATAACACTTCACACCTCTTCCCCTTCCCTTCCCCCCCCCCCCCCTTCTTCGAATACCTGTCAGCCTAGCGGTCCTTCTCCACCCTCTTTAGCCCAACTTCCATCATGGGAGTCATACACCCCTCCTTACGGCGTAGCATTCTCGCTGACGCTTGCCCCACCATCAGACAATGAGAGTTTGTCTCCGAGTCCATATTTATCACAGTTCAAGCCCATCGCACGTATTGTCCACTTTGGCCCAACAGATCTCATGGATTCGTCCCTTGGGCAGCAACATCATCAACGAGCCAAAAGCATCATACAGTGTGAAGTTGTGCTCTTATAGCTTGACTCTTCTATCCCTTTCTGATGTGGGATATGCCTACGGTCATATGAACACCCTTTTCAGAAGATTGGTAACTTAGATGCCTTTCACTTTTCTCTTTGAACCGTCCTCATCATCCCCCTTCCCCTCGTCATGGACATTGCAAAGCCATCTTTTTTCCTTATCACAGTACCATATATTCCTGACCCAGCATTATTTTGACATCATGGAGTTTCTTAACTGCTAATTAATTTCCCAAATTTGCTTCAAATTTCTTTTAAATATGCAAATCGTTTTACTGATTTAAAAATAACATTTGCATTCCTCAGAGAATATACTCTACAAACTGTTTAAAAGTAAAAACTTCTAAAAGACTTTCTATACTAGTAGGATAGTGCTCTAAACTAAGGAATGTGTGACTCACATTTTTTTGTTTATTCCACACCTAATATGGCATAAATAACTACTAAGAGAACATTTGGTTATTATAAATGAGAATTCAATGCTTTTGCCATATTTATTCAGCCACAAAGGAATATTGATACAGATATGAGCATTGAACAAACCTTATAATTGTATATGGAATTCCAGAGTCAGCCAAATATTGTTCAGCCTTCCTCTTCCAAATCTGTAACCTTCATAAAAGTTAGTCTGCCAGTATTTATGAATGACAACAATTCCCAAACTAGACAGAAAGTCAAAAGGTAACAGTGAGAAACTAGGCAAGCATCATCCAGATAAAAAGCTTGTCAGGAGTCAGCAATGTAACATCATCAATTCCCTTGAAGTTACATTATTTTCCAAACATGCATAACTGGAAAATAGTTGTACTCTCCTAAGATGCAAGCGTAGGACCAACTAAACATCTTTACGAGTCATAACATCAAACTTGTTCATGCAATGGAAGCATCATTGAGGAATGCAATTATGAAAAAATATACTCATTTTCAATTTGTTTGTCTTACTTTCTTTTTTGGTCCGTAGTCTTTACTTTTTAGTCCATTTGAAAAAAGAATGTCTCTTTCCTTTTTTTTTGGCAACTCTTTATTACAACTTTTCACATGGCATGTTTGAGATCACAAGATTAAAAGATTTTTTTGTACATTCTACATATCTTTATTGTAAGACCACAAGATTCAAAAGTCTTCCTTACTTTCTTAAACTCCGTACCAAGTCAAAACCAAACAAACAAATTGAAATGGTGAAAGTATCATCTAATATGACACCAAATAACTTCTGATATTCGACTATGAGAAACAAAAACTTGTAGAAAGATGGAACACATAACAATATGCATGCAGCAACAATACTTTTGCAGCTGTGAAAATGGTCGGGAAATGTGGCAGTCAAAATGGTAACAGAAATTAAAAAAGGGAGCACTTTTGCAGGAAAAAAATCAAGGAAGAGAATCAACTTACTAACCAATATATTCCCGTTCCCCAAACTGTTCAACGGGTGGTTAGGATTTGTCCCTCCCATTGACCCAACTAGCACGATCTGCTTCACACCAGCTGCTTTAGCTGTAGAATGCATATTGCATATCTTAGATAAGCAGATAGAAGTACATTTTAAATACCAAAATTGTCCAAGATTATTCCATACCAGCATCTATTTGGTTCTTCTGGCCAATCCAATCTACCTAAAAATACAAAGTCAGTAAATTTTGTGTCAGACAAAACCAACTAAAAACCTGAGGACGGATATGAGTACCCAAAGCATGATGTACCTGTTCAGGATTTGCCCCATCCTCAAAATAGAACTCAGGTCTTCCACCTTTTGCTGGATCAAACCCAGGTTTCATTTTTGGAACAGCACTTGTAAGAATAACGAGAGCATCGATACCTTGTATAGCAGGAACAAGACTCTCGGTATTCCTGATATCACCAATATAAACATCATCTGCACCACCAATTTTTTGTTTGCTTTCCTCTGTTCTAACCAATCCTCTAGCTGTATATTTCTCTGATCTCTCCTTCAACTTCTTATAGACAATTGATCCTACAACATAAACGACTTGTCAATGAAAGACAGGCGGACTTGTTGATCATGTCAGGAACAGGAAAAACTCAATTTACATCACACTCTAAAGCTCATAGACAGTTGACATGATTGATTCTAGCATTAGTCATTCACCAAAATGACAAAATTCCAAGTGAAGTTGTATCTCGGGAGTCGGGAATACTCAGGTTGTATTTTCTTCAATTGGAACAAATTCATTGTGCAAAAGTTTTTAAACCATTTTAAGTTCATTCATGTATTAATTAATAAACAGACAATTGAAATGTGATGATGATAAATAACCAATAGACCAACTAAATTGGTTACAGAGCATACAAGCTATGAGTATATGACCACCTTAACTATCAGAAACGACCTAATTGATGGGTGATCCTAGCTCCTAATAATGGAAAAAATGATACCACAAACAGAAGAAAGTACATTCTTGAAAGCTATCAAGAGCCTCTTGATAGATTTGAGAAGCACTGCTGATACAACAACAGTTTACATATTGTTGTAATAGGACTAACGCGAAAATGAATCTCATCGCTTGAGCTCCTAGTTCTTCTTTTAGAGTATTCTTTTTGAAGGGGAGAAAAGAAAGACAAAAGCTTTATCTTCCAGAACAATATGTATCACTGATCTGCACCCAAAGGTGTGGTCAATGAAGTGGATTACGAATCATGAGGTCTCAAGTTCAAATCTTATCGCAAGAACACTACTACGTGATTTCTTCCCATCAAGACAGGAGGTAGCAAGTACCACGTGGAATTAGTCAAGGTGCGAGCAAGCAAAAGCCCAAACACCACCAAAAAAATGTAGTAGCTGAGCTCTTCTCAACAATTTTCTACCAAATAATTTGTTTAATCATCATGTACCTTAGCTAGGTCTCAATGGTATCACACTCATACAAATCCTAATGCCTCAATCTCACATAATCCATTAACATTACTTCCCCCAAAGCCAAAATTATAAACAGAATCCCCCAGAATTAGCACCCTAAAAACTACATAACCAATTTTTTGAAGAAAAAAAATTAATCTTTACTCTGAATTGCACCCCATAGCCACAAAATAGCAGTAGTTACAACAGTAACATGGAGATAACCAACAAAAATTAATCTTTATACTGAATTGCACCCCATAGTCTACATTAATGCAAGAATAACTTGAATCCGTGACCTACAGGTAACACAATTTCATGAAAGACTATCAAAATCAAGAAACCCCAAAAGGGAAAAAAGGAAACTTTACCAGTTCTGCCACCAGCACCAGTAACAAGAACAGTGCTTGTGTTCAAATCAGCCATGGCCAACACTGAGAATCTGCTAAATTTCTTATTTTTCTTTGGAAATGAAACAAGTGATGAGGTAGTTGTTACAAGTGAAGAAGAGAATTCTGGAAGTCTCTGATTTACCAAACTTAATTTATGGCATTGGTAAGGAGATACACGTGTCAAGGCAGCCATTTTTATAGCAAAGAATTTATTTTTTTTAGTAGTCCATTCAAGAAACAAATGTAGTGTGTGGAACTTATTGGAGGTGATACTCAAAAGTCACTATTTTCTTCTATTTTCCTTTAAAAAATATTAGGTAGTTGGGATTTTTGTACATTTTCTTATCCATTTGTCAGATTTCCATTTCACCTTATCAACTTCTCATGAATTTTTTTTGGAGTTGGGGCTTTATGGTCTACTTATTGGGCCTTAATTATTTATTATTGATGAATTTTTTAAAGAATTTTTACCAAATTACACATTTTATTTTATCATATTTTTAAATATTTCCTACCAATTCTAAAAATTTCCAAAATTCCTCTTTTTCTATTTCTCTCTATCATCACCAGATTCATTCCTTTTCCATTACCACCTCTTTCTCAACAACCCTAAAATCACTCCTAAAATTAAGCTCACATTGCATC
>JBCEWC010004668.1:0-26715 GCA_038996855.1 Solanum aculeatissimum
GTAGTCCATTCCAAGTGGTAGCTCGCTTGGTCCTACTTTGAGTCGGTTGAGGTCAAATCCCTGAAATTATAATATTGTTAGGTTTGCATTTTATGCATCATGGCATAAACATCTTGTTATATATATTCCTTTGTCTAAGTACATTCTCTTCGAACCAAGTGTCCCCTTGTCATATTGTTGCCATGCTTCATGTCATATGCATTGTATGCCCGCATACTTAGTGCTTTATTGTGCTAACCCATACTTTTGTCTATATGCTCTAATCACATAGGTGCAAGTGACGAGTATTATCTACCTACCGACGACCTTAATCTTAAAGTTATCTGTTAGTGGTGAGCCCTTCTTTCAAGGGTAATAGCTGCCTTTCCTGTAGTTATTTAGTAGTTTACTTTTATTTATTTTGACTTTTGAGGGTGAGCCCGGACCTGTTGTGGCCCCCATCATTTCCTTAGAAGCATGTGTTGGACCTTTGACATTCTTGCTACGTTGTGTTAACTTGTTAACTTTGACTATATATCGTATGAATTGACTTGAGTTTGGGATTTGATTAAGTTTTAAGTGTTGAGTTTGTTATTGAGAATTTTGAGCCTATTGAATTATGTGTTACCCTTCCACATTCGTTGAGCCAAATGATGAGTTTTGATTCTATGATGGCTTGATCGAGAGCTTTCGGGTTCTCCTTCGTCATGTCACAGCTAGACCCCCTAACCGGGTCGTGACACTTTCGCCTCCTAGTGTGCCACAATGTTCAAGTGTGAGGCCACGACGGGCCTCACAAATCGTCTGATGCTTCACGGGCCGTGAGTGCTCTCGTGGTGCCTCACTTAGCTCCTTTTCTTTCCTTCATGTGCCACACCTAATGGAAGCACCTCCCATGGCTCATAGGCTGCCACATGGTCTGTGATGGTGTCCGTGTGGGTGCACTTGTGGCCCTTTTTCTCTCTCTTTGCTGCAGTACGGTCGACTTTCCATTCCATTTCCATTTTTCTTGCAAAATAATTTTAAAAAATATCAAACCCACAAAAATGCTTGAGAACTCATAAAAATCCTACATCAAAAACGTTATAAGGGTTGTATTTTCATGACTCATCAATTAACAACTCAAAAATTTAATAACTTATTTTTAAGTTGTTTTTAAACCGTCTAAAATGTTTAGTCATGTGTTTAGGATTGTGCATATGCCAAACCAACCAATGCTCCACAAAATGCACGACTATCTGAAGGTGATTTTGGTACATCAACAAGTACAAAGACTCAGATGGACACTGAACCAGTAATGAGTGACACATTGGTAAATTATATTTATTTAAAATTAATTCCATGTTTGTCTTTATTTATCTTAGATATTTAATCATCTAATTCTTAATATACAGGACTCATCTGTGTCAACTGCATTTTTTGAATGAATCAATGAGGCTATAGAGGCAGTTTTATGCCAACTCCGTGATCCTATAACAACAACACCACTGAACATGTGCACTCAAGAAGAAATAGTTGATAGTCCTTTCCTTCTTCGCATAATTAGTTACCTACCACCCTTCCATGCAAAGAAATGATTTTGCATGATTCATCCAAGCCCCCTCCACAACGTAGCAGGATCCGTTTGAAGTTTCAGTAGTTACCCTTTTTGACAACTTTCAATTCAAGTAAAAAGGGGAAGGAGAAAATGTCGTTTAAGTTTTGTCAAAAATTTATTTTGATAGATATGGAATTTGTTATGAACCTCCATTGGACCTAAGCACAGACTATTGCATCTGGGTTGAGAAAGGACTATTGAAAACACATGCCAATAAGTAAGTCCCACATTAATAATTTATAAGAATTATTTTCCTTTTATTCATATTTCTAATTGAATACCCATATTAATACAGAAAACCGAATGAGGAACATCATAGATATAAGTGTTCTTTACTAAGGGTTACTAAACTTGATTTTATTGTGGCTTCACCATGTGACAAGAACTGGTTCTACCTCATGTCATAGAGAAACATGTGCTGGACTAATGAGGTTAGTTATGTGATACTTACTGAATATCTTACTGTTATTAGCATAATATTCTTTCCTAAAACTTATGAATCACTTAAAATTCATCAAGATAAATATTAGAACATGATATAATTATACAATTGAAATTTTTTAATTTTTCTAATACCGTTACAATAGAGCAGATTGCAATATTAGTAATATAGTTGCTAAAGTATTCATTTTAATACTCAACACCTAGACGTCATCTTCTACTATCTTCAGAAGAAATCCAAGAACCAATTCATTGATCATTATCGATACACTACAACCAATTGTATCTTTAAGAACTTCATAAGTGTGACTCATGCAAGGTATTATGATCATAAAGATGATGATGATGTAAGTTCACAAGAATACCTTGCACGCACATCTGATGTATCCAGGCATGAGAGGTCTGTCACAAACATAATTAAAGGTTATTCTATCTCCATTGGGACCTCTTGGCACTTATGTGATGAGGTATATATCCCTATGAACTGCGATGGGGATTTTCATTGGGTGTTGGTTGTAATCATATTGAAAGAAAGAATGATAAGTGTGTACGACTCTTTTTTGGGATCAAGGCAAAATAACCCATCTATTGAGATTAAAAAAATGGCATTGATGTTGCCAATCTATCTACAGGACAGTGTTTTTTTTTCCAATCATACTGACTAGCAATGTTTGATGCATACAAGGACAAGTCAATGGGCGGTATACTGGGTCAACAAATTCCTTTTAGAGTTGAATTTGTAGAAGGAATTGCTCAATAGAATAGTGATAGTCTGTAAGTTTTTTCACACCTATTTATAAATTGCTCATTTTCAATTTTGTTACTAATTTTTTTGATACACTACATGCAGTGACTGCGGTGTGTTTGTAGCTGCTTTTGCATAATATATTAGTGATGGAATCTCAGTCCCATCTAATGCATTGGATGCTAATTATCTTCGTAGAATATACGTTGTGCTTTTATGAAAATACAAATTGTAAAAGGCTTGCAAAGGTTAGGTCAGCAAAAACGATGATCCACCTAGGCCCAAGGATGTGTTTCATCAATCGAACAGAGATAAATTGGTTGTTCTTTCTTAGCCAACTCTGCTCTTGTGAAGTTTCATTAAACATTTAGGAAAAGAGAAGATACTATCTAAGACTATCTAAATTTTTTTGTGGGTGACAACTGTTAATCTTTATGTTACGTTTACTATGTATGCAAAATTTAATTAAAGATTTTGTTTGGCAACATATGAATTTTATATATTCCTGCATATTGTGTTATGTTTGATCAATAAATATCATATAATCTAGTTACTACTTTCAAGTATCACTGTTTATTTTTTATCGATACACATTATTAAGTATATTGTTTATTGATACCTCAAGTCTCAAATTTCAAAGACTACAACTATATATTATTTTCATGCTAAGTAACTAGTTTATTAATACTAGAACTTCAAGTATCAATATTTACATCTTCCTAATTACTAATACTTATATACTTCATCCAAATGAGTATCAAACATTACGTATCAAACACACAAAAAAAATTAAATGTATCATAGATTTTCAAGAGCATTAATTCCTTTTATATTTATTTTAGAAAAGATGAAATGAATGACTAAATTCAAAAGGTATCAACAAGCTCATTACTAAATAACTAATTTATTGCTTTCAAGTATAAGTAATAGGTATCATGTTTATTGATACACATTACTAACCTTAATATATTCTCAAATGATACTATTGTCACGATCCAAAATGGGTTATGACTAAAAGGCTACTTAATTCTAAACCCAATAATAAAATCATATTTCGGAACCTGGTGTCAGAGTGTAAAGAACATCTAATACAAAAAGACTAGCGAAACAAATGCATTTCAGACTTCGAATAGAATTAAAGACTAAATAACTAAGATAGAGTTCAATGGCAACTCAAAGCGCCGAGTCTCACCACTAGATCTGGTATGAACCAACTGGACGAGCAAAATCAACTACCACGTGGATAATCCTGATGAGAATCTGCCAGGGAGAAAAAATTAAGGGTGAGTACACATAAATATACAAAGCAGGTTTAACCGACTGGGAATCAGAAATTGAATAAACTATAAAAGAATCTAGGAATGCTTCCATCTGCAATAGGAAAAACCTGTCTGGCATCGGTGCCACCAATTTATATACAACAATGTGAATAAGGTAAACACATAATCTTATATAAGCCAATCCAAACCAACCACAAAGAATATAATGAGATGGTATGCAATGCAAGGTGGAATCAAGACTGTCACACAATCTATCGTATACACCCCCGTCAAGCTAAGGCTCCATAGACTAAGGGGACACATGGGGACCTCGCAGGCCATATACATCAATCACAACATATCAACTACTTTACCACCTAACTCTTGGTCAAGGACTCATGATTAGAATCACAATGTATTAGCCACATTGCCACCTAACTCGTGGTCATTTCAAAAAGTAGTTTCACCATTCACAACTTCTCAAAATATCATGACATGAAGTATGAGGATGCATGCAATCAAGACACAATTATACAGATACAAATAAGCCCAATAAGTTTCAAAGTACTCAAAGTTTAGCAATTATTGTATTCACCCTCTTTTATACATATTGGGATACAATTCTCTTTAAAATACTTCACCATATTTTAGTAACTTTTTTTTCTCAAGTAAACCATGATCCTCAATATCATGTCACAATTATCTCTCTTTCTCAACATGGCATATTCATAATATTCTAAATTTAGGATTCACATACTCTCAAAGAAAACACATAGACAATTAAAGCTCTCACACTAGCATCACAATAAGAATTTCATACCCAACACATGATATGATCCCATCCCATAGATTACAACATACGAATATTCAATAACTCAATTCTAATCTCAAAGAAGGATAGCCAAACCTACCTCAACACTGAAACCGCACTCGAAAACTTCTACCAAATAGACAAATCTTGAATTCAACCCCCGAAACAACAATTCACTATCAAGAACAAAACATACACATCACAAGGAGTTCAATGATACCCATATAACTATATGTCTAACCTAGACCCAAAAACTAATCAATTTTATAGTCAATTCCCAAACCTTCAAGCCTAGGATTAAGTCTCAATTTCTTTACATACCATAATATGATAACCACAAGAAATTTCTTTAAATCATAATATGACAACCACAAGAAATTTTCATAATTGAAATCCAAAACATGATATCTAAATTAACTACAGGAATAATCAGTAAATAATACATAGTAGAATATATAAAACTTTTCTTTTCAAATTCGTAATTTCCAGTGATCACAAGAAAGCACAAAAGGTAATTAAACCTAGAAACCTACACCTTTCACTATGGTGACCAATCATCATTGCCTTATAACTGGCAATGATTTCCACTCTAATATATTTCAATTGTTACGCCCCAATTCAATTCCTCTTCTTTATACAATTCAATACCTCTTCTTTCTCATTTACCCAATTAGCCATATACTAATATTAATATTGACCTACCCATATAGTACACAATACAAAAATTAAAAAATTTCCTGATGCACGATCCGCTCCTAGATGGACGTATCGGTAATTTTTTGCCCTTTTTCCTCTTTTTGTTTCTTAGGTTGTGGAGTAAAATATTAAATTCTACTAGCTTACTTTAATAAATAGGTTAAGTGGTATAGGGTATTTAATAATTTATCAATTTAGTCCCCTGATTAAATTAGTTATTTACATTTATCAATAACTTAAATAATAGTAGTTATTGAATAATCCAAAATATCCACTTAAAATTTACGAGAAGGATATTTTAGAAAGTTAAGAGGACAAATTTTCAAAATAATCTAACGGGTCATTACAACCATATACACTCAATTGAGAAAAAGTAAGCTAAATATGACGCTACAGAGGTAGATTGATAACCCATGGGTTCTTTTTATTTTTTCTTTATTTTAAAAGATGCACAGAATAATTAGGTTCGAAAGGTATCAACAAGCTAGTTATGAAATATCTTGTTCATGATTTCAATTATCGTTAATAAATATATAATTTATTGATACTCAACACTCTACGTGGCTAGTATTATTGATACTTCCATTTCAAGTATCAATAAATACATCTTCCGGTTTAAAGATGCTTACGTACTTCATTAAATTTCACATCAAGCATAAGGTATCAACCAACTGCTACAAACAATTTACAAATGCATAATAAATTTTCAATTTTAACATTTCCTTTTTTATAATTTTCAAAGAATAACTATGTCACGTCCCGAGAGGGTACCCTTGGTGTGGTCGACACTCAAAGACTATTGCTAGTCCCCAAGAGAACCACTTGGCCTTGTCACATTCATTAAATTACAATCTAACAGCGGAAGACATCAACTAACAATCAAGAAATAGCTTAATAGAAATATGACAATCAAATCTTTATAGATAAAGGTCGTAGGTCAACCAATCAATTCACAAGATTTGTAAAAAAAAATTAGTAAAAACTCTATCAAATCAATAACTCATAATTTAGTCTATGAAGCCTCTATCGCTATTAGCTAGATGGTACCATAACAGGTCATGACTACCTCAATCAAAAAGAAATAAAGTACTAAATTCTGGTAGCTAGATGATAGTAATATGAAAATTCTCTGAAAGCAAGCACGTCTCACCAATAAGCTAAATGCGAATAGATCCTCAATAGTGCACCTATTGATGATCCCTAATACCTATCTCTACATCATAAAATGATGCAGTCCAAATGGACGTCAGCACGTGAAATGTACGAGTATGTAAAATGACTGAATGAAATAGTTATAGGTAGAACAATAATCAACGCAGAACATACTCAATCAAAATGTCAAATGTCTATCTAAAGAAAGAATAAAGAGTAGACAATCCCATCATAAACAATCCAATCATTCCAATCAGAGTACTATCAGTGTAGAACCTATCTAAGAGTTTCTCTTATCCAACAATCATCACTTATGAGCCAGTGATCGTACAATAATCTTGTTGATGTTGCCACAACTGTTCAATACTTTACTGGGATAAGAACAAATTGAATCCAGTGATAGATGTCCTCTATTCTTTTAGGGACCTAATCATGAGGAAATATCTGACTTGACGATTCAAAGCTCACCTACGCTTGGCGACGTAGTTAATGAGTTTGAGTTGAACTGACTTTTACTCAATTCGATGCTCAATACTTCTCCCAAGACTCAATGCTCATAAACAATCAATCTCAATCACATCCTTCTACAATTTGATTAATCAATTCCATCGACCTTTCAAGAATGAATTAACAATCATGTAAGAGAACTTTCAACTTAGTCCAAATTGTAGAGTTCAATTATGCAGACTCATAGGACTATCGAGTTCTATCAACCTATCATCATGCTCATATCACAATCACAGTCAACATTCTCAATTCAAGACTTTAGACCCAATCCCTAGGTTCATTCATGCACTCAATACTCTCGAAGTCTTGATATCATCATTAGTAGGGGCACATGGAAGAATGATCTCATATTTTATGGTAGCCTTACATACCTTAAAATTTGAGTCTTGGAACAACTTGGAAGAATTCTCAAGTTTACCTTCAAATCCTAGTCTTTTTCTCTCTTGAAATCTTGCTCTAAGTTGGAGAAGGTAAATTAGCGTAAAAATGTTGAACTGATATGTTTAGGGATTTATAAAGATGTAAAAAGGTCAAGTTAAAGATTTGAAAGGTTGGGAAAAGTCTAAAATAATCCTTCATAAAAAGATGACAAAGTCATCCATGGGCCCATCTACAGCCCGTAGGAACCCATTCGTAAACATTTTGATAAATTTTAGAGTTTCAGGATCATTTTACGAGCCCAATATATGGCTTGTAGAAGTTTCTATGACCCGTAGATGGGTTCGTCAAGTTTGGAACTCAAAAATAGACTTGCAGAAAATTTTTCAAGAGTTAACAGTACAGGCCATACTTCAATCCACGACCCGTAAGTAGATTTTGTAGTTTCAACTTTGCTCTGGCAGTCTGCAGTAAAACAACCATAACTTTTGACTCCAAACTCCAAATTAGGTGAAATCAGTTGAGTTGGAAAGTTAATTTAAATAGATTTCATTTGGTAGGTCATGCGACATCTAATTCTATGTGTACTAAGAGTTATGGTCATTTAAAGTTAACCCTTGCATAATCTAATGCGAAAAACTCAATTGATAGAAAAGTTTTGAACTCGACTAAGTACTAGGGGTCTCTTATAAAGATAATACTCTTTAAACTTATAGGAATAAGCCTTAAAATATAGGTATATGTAAGGAATCTCTAGGTTCAAGCTTATATACTTACGACGGAAAAATATGGATCGTATGAATAAAGTTACGGGGTATTATAATATCTCTCCCTTGAGATCATTCATCCTTGAATACTGAGTAGAACAAGGATCAATTCAAGGCACATATAATAATTGAGACTCTATCAGATCAATGAATCATAATCAACCAATCTGGACAGTGACAGATCAATCTCAGAATAGACAATTTGGGTTAGATCGAGAATAGAAAAATTACCTTGGAAATTCCCATTATTAGGCACGAATAGAACATTGGAATTCAATCAACTCAAAAA
Source organism: Solanum aculeatissimum (assembly GCA_038996855.1). Classification (NCBI taxonomy): domain Eukaryota; kingdom Viridiplantae; phylum Streptophyta; class Magnoliopsida; order Solanales; family Solanaceae; genus Solanum; species Solanum aculeatissimum. Next base: position 8,622 of record JBCEWC010004668.1, read on the forward strand.
ATTTAAACATCTCGACAATCAATCATTAGAACTCAAGAAGAAAGACATCAAGTCCAATTGGAGAATGGAATCCATTGCGATATATAAGACTCTATGGGTAACTCTCAAAATTTGCGCGTCATCTCAGCTATGCTCCTTTTTTTATGGAACTCCACTCCATCAGCTGAAGCTTATGGCTTTTTATTCAAATCTATACCTAACCACATCCTCTTATTCTGTTCAATCCTAACTCTAAGTCCCAAAGTACTAGTCCTAAGATGATCATACTTATACCAATCTAGCCCCTCAAAATTTATGTTTCATATCTCTATAGTGACCTTTACTTTGAAAATACTGCTCGTTCTCATCACTTTAATATACTCACATAATGGCAACCGCACATTCAATCCTATCACTCTAACCACTTCATGGCCTCTTTGAGGTTAAAATCACTTAAGAATCTTCAAACCTACCACAACACATTTATACCCACAATCACATGAACTCTTATCAAGAGAGACACTAATATTTTCTTACCTATCTATCACACACATCAAGATTTCTCTAAATCTTCCTCCACATCTATACCCTTAAATGGAACCAGTATAACATCATCATCAAAATCAAGAACACTCATTCTCTCTCACCAACTATTACCCCTTTACTATCAATAATATTTCTATCGAGACTGGAAAATGGGATCACTGCAAGAACTTTGGAACGAAAGGTCATTAGCATGATTCAATCAAGAAACCTTATCTGAGAACATTCATAATAAAGTACGATTTCCCTCGTCTTTCAAGATTCATTTTGAGTTCATATAATTGTACATGGCATAAAACTCAAATCACATCTCATTTAACATAGTGCTGGAAACTCTTAGATCCATGAGGTAAGATCAAAATTGTCAAATGAAGTTATCATTTCTCATCCTTAAAACTTGACATGAATAGGAATCAATGTGTGATGCATAGGACTAGGCCATGGGCATGAAATGCATACACTAGACAAGAATGGAATATCACCTCGACTTAAGTATAAGGAATATATGAGATGGAAAAGAATTGATATCTTATCTTGATCAACCCACCACTATCGAAAACTCAAGATCTATTTTGGTTATTCATCACCTTATCATCTCCCCCTTAGCTCAAAGGTTATATCTCTAAGTTTGTGAATCAATTCTCTTTACTAAGCTATAAGTACATATCTCCACACGATCGGGGAATCACTATCCATAAGAACATCTTAAACCCTTTTGTTATACTATAGTCACATATATAAAATAACTACTAAGACTTTCTTCGAAGATACCACTCTTAGCTTCCTCCTGTCTCTATGGAAATCTTTCTATATTTGTTACTCTTATTGGCGTACATAACCACTTTCCACTACTCTTACAATCTAACCTCTTCTTTTTGCCTCCTAACACTCAACTTCTGTGCTCCCATAAATTTAATTGTATAAAACTTATACTATAATAAAAAACTCATCATCATCTATTCATAAGCCCCAATCGACTTAATTACTCGGGATGGCAAAGAATACTTACATCAACCTACTCCACATTGACAACTCAATTATACTATCTAGGTTCTCATAACAAGTCATAACTTAGAGCTTCACACAATTTTACACCATCGTGAATACACACCTTAAGCTTTTTTTTCTAGTTTTTCATCCTCAGTTCACCATCTCCATCAAAGGGATACCTCTACCATACTTGTAGAATCACATTCCTTGTAAGTCAATATCTTAACGTCGAACCCACACTACAGCAAGACTCTTAGAGCAAATCTCCAACTATGACTATCAATGTCACAATGTTATCTTCTCTTTCATACTGCTCTTCAAAATTCAAACTTAAGGTTTAGTGCTAACATGTGCATCACACACTTCTCTCATATTACACCAACCCATAAATTCTAGGTGAAAATTAGGAACATAGGCCCTCTAACATTTCATAGAGAGTACTCAATCAACACATCCCCTCCTCACAACTTAGTACCACTCACCCATTCACTATACCTTATTATCTGACTAAGCTCATAACTCTATGAATCTCATGGGTTCTCATTTCATAATCATAAGACTAATTTAGATCTATCACCTTAAAAGTACTTTGTTCCCCTATTCAACATTTATGTTTCACCTTCACTAATACGAATACTATAATACATAAATGTAAATCTTTTTCTAGTCTGAGTAACTCTAACTCATCCTAATAATAACTCTTTCTTTATATTTTCTTAGGAGGAAAAAAAAACAGATGACACTTACTACTCTTTCGTCAAAACTTATGAGAACTGAATCATCACCATATTACTTATCCAATGGACACATAACTCTAGTTACAAGACTCAATCAACCACCACTCTCACTATTTGGTCTCTTCCTTTCCATCATCATTCTTCTAGCTCTAGGATGACAATTCTACTTTTGGTTTCCAAGACCTCAAATCACACTCTTAGACTTACACTTCTTAGAGATATAAGTTTTCCTCTCACAGATAACGTCAAAAGTAAGTTTTTGAATAGGAGAGTCTTGAGCGCATCTTGATATCGCTCAAACGCACGATTCATATGAATAAGAGTGTATTCTTTTGAATCAATCACTCAACACACTAATAGACTTTTCTCAAGCCTAGTGCAGTCTCTTCACTATTCTAATTGCTTTATTATAGAGGAACTCATTGCTAAGGATCTAAAAATTACTGTCTCTATCACCTCATAGGTTAGACAGTCGAAAAGGTTTAGAGCAACACACTAATCATCGTAGGTTTTTTAGGAGATAGCTCTATCGCGCGATTTAGAATCTGAAAGAAGAGAAACTCTTTCTAAATGTCAATAGTCCCTCATTTATAGAAGTGGGGCCCTCATAATCATAAATAAGATCCTATAGACATGTCTTTATAGACACCCTAGGATACTTGAACTTTGTGCTCTTATATAAGGTTTGTCACGGCCAGGGAGGGTACCCTTGCGTGGCCGACACTCAGAGGCTATTGCTAGTCCCCAAGCGAACCACTTGGCCTCATCACATTTATTCAATCACAATCCAATAACGGAAGACATCAACTAACAATCAAGAAATAGCTCAATAGGAATATGACAATCAAATCATCATAGATAAAGGTAGTAGGCCAACCAATCCAATCACAAGATTAATAAGAAAGAAACTAGTCAAAACTCTATCAAATCAATAACTCACAATCAAGTCTATGAAGCCTCTATCGCTACTATCTATATGGTACCATGACAGGCCAAGGCTACCTCAATCAAAAGGAAATAAAGTACTAAATTCTGGTAGCTAGATGATAGTAATATGAAAATTTCTTTAAAAGCAAGGAGGTCTCACCAATCAGTTGAATACGAATATATCCTCAATGGTGCGCCTGTGATGATCCCTAATACATGTCTCTACATCATAAAATGATACAGTTTAAATGGACGTCAGTACGTGGAATGTTCGAGTATGTAAAATGGTTGAATGAAATAGATATAGGTAGAACAATAATCAACGCAGAACATGCTCAATCAAAATGTCAAATGTCTATCTAAAGAAAGAATAAAGAGTAGGCAATGATCCATCATAGACAATCCAATCATTCCAATCAGAGTACTATCAGTGTAAAATCTATTTGGGAGTTTCTCTTATCCAACAATAATCATTTATGAGCTAGTGATCGTACAACAATCTCATTGATATTCCCACAATCGTTCAATACCTTATCGGGGTAAGAATAAATCGAATCCATAAATGGATCCATTGATCAACATCCCTTATTCTTTTAGGGACCTAATCATGAGAAAATATCTGACTTAATGGTTCAATCCTCACCTACGTTTGGTGACGTAGTTAATGAGTTTGAGTTGGATTGACACTTACTCAATTCGGTATTTGATACTCCTCCCAATAATCAATTCTCATAAATAATCAATCTCAATCACATCCTTCAACAATTCGACCAATCAATCCCATCGATCTTTCAAGAATGAATTAAACAATCATGTAAGAGGACTTTCAACTCAGTCCAATTTTTAGAGTTCAATTATGCAGACTCACAGGACCATCGAGTTCTTTCAACCTATCATCATGCTCACATCACAACCACAATCAACATTCTCAATTCAAGGCTCTAGACTCAATCCCTAGGTTTATTCATGCAATCTTTTATTAAGAAATATGTAGGGTTTGTGAAATAACTTGTATAAAATATTTATTCAGTAAAACAAGTTCATGATGATCATCAAGAATGTGTATATATATATATATATATATATATATAGTCATAAGGAAAATTCTCAAGAAAACCTTCATAAAGATTCAATTCATTCACAATCAAACTATCACAAAGAATTATACATAGAGACTTAATACTCTCGAAATCTTGCTATCATCATCAGTAAGGACACATGGGAGAACAATCCCATATTTTATGTTAGCCTTACATACCTAAAAATTTGAGTCTTGGAATATCTTGGAAGAATTCTCAAGTTTACCTTCAAACCCTAGCCTTTTTCTCTCATGAAACTTTGCTCTAAGTTGGAGAAGATGATTTAGCGTAAAAATGTTGAACTAATATGTTTTGGGGATTTATATAGATGTAAAAACATCAAGTTAAAGCTTTGAACCAAAATAACTCTTCTTAAAAAGTTATCAAAGTCGTTCACGGGCCCATCTATGGCTCGTAGAAGATTCCATGGCCCATAGAAACCCATCCGTAAACATTTCAGCAAATTTTAGAGTTTTTGTATCATTCTACGAGCCCAATCTACGACCAGTAGAAGTTTCTACGACCCGTAGATAGGTCCATCAAGTTTAGGACTCTAAAATGAACTTGGTAAAAAAATTTCACGAGTTAACAGTACGGTCCATACTTCAATCCACGACCCGTAAGTAGGTTTTGTAGTTTCAACTCTGCTCTAACAGTTTGCAGTAAAATAGTCATAACTTTTGACTTCAAACTCCAAAAGAGGTGAAATTAGTTGCGTTAAAAGGCTAATTCAAAGAGATTTAATTTAGTAGATAATGGGACATCTAATTCTTTGTGTTCTAAGATTTATGGTCATTTAAAGTTGACTCTTGCATAATCTAATGTGAAAAACTCAATCGATAGAAAAGTTTTGAACTCGACTAAGTATTAGGGGTCTTTTATGAACCTAATACTCTTTACACTTATAGGAATGAGCCTTAAAATGTAACTACATGCAAGGCATCACTAGGTTCAAGATTATATACTTACGACGAAAACAATTTGAATCGTATGAATAAAGTTACGGAGTATTACAAACTAAATTCAAAAGGTACCATCAAGCTCCATAATAAGTTACTATTCTCAATTATCAATAAATAAATTTTTTCAATTTTATTTCCACATTAAATAACTTGTTTATTGATACTTCATAACAAAATTCAATAATTATATCTCTTAGTTTATGAATTTTCTTATCCTTAATTGAAATAAGTATCAAACATTATGTTTCAAGTATCAAGATGAGACATGCTAATAATTAGTTGTACAGTGCCTTTATAATACCAAATAATGTCATTATTATCATTCAAAGTTATTCAAATACATCAGAGCACGTACAGAACCGATGGAAATTGTACACAAGCGTATAATTCATTTTTCTTTGGAAAAAAGCTACAAGATTGTCTGTTGTGTCCTTCATGTCCACAACGACTACAATAGTTTGTGTTTGTGCTTATTTGTTCACCTGCACTTTTCCTTCTCCCCTTCCTTGGTCTTCCTGGCATTCTTTTGTACTTGGGTGTCAAAACAATATCATCCAGAACTTCATTTGGAACATATCAATCTCCTCTATCTAGCGTAGGCAACATCGATACTTCAAGTGTATTCGCTACGGCTTTTGACTTATAATAATCAAAACAATATGGATGCATATTAATTACATTCTTACTCTTCAAAACAACAATTGCATGTGAACATGATATTTCATGAAGTTGAAATTTTTCATAGTTGCTACTTTTTCTTTCAAGGCACACATTATATCTCCGTCCAACATCATAAATAGAATAAACGTACTCGGATGAAGGAACGACCTGTAAATAAAAATTACTTAATGATACATAATGACATCTAGATGTCTTTTACATTTACCATGTTCTGATAAATAATATTTAAATAATTATTATAAGATACATAATATTTTACATAATTAATAATAGATTGTGGTTGTTTATGATTAAATATAAGTTTAAATTACACTTGTATCGTATAAATACGTTACATATCTTCATAGTCAAACACTTTTCTGTAATATCAATCAGAATTTTCTCAAATTTTCTATCTAATATTTCTTTAGTATAAGAAGTCATTTTCCTATTTTTGCAGTTCCACGAATCAAATATCATCCTTGTCTCCTCCAAGAAATTTGTTATAGGAAGTTGCCTAACTTCAACAAGGCAACCATTGATACATTCAGCAATGTTAGAAGTCATCATCCGACCTCTATTTACCGATGAATGTACTCTTTACCATTTTTCATAACCAATATTTTCAAGGTACTCTTTTATCTGTGATCAATTTTAATCACCTTTGCCATTATTCTATTGAAATCTTCCATCCGGTAACACTTAGCCCTTGCATAGAACTAGTCACTTAACACATTCTTGCTTTTCTTGTAGTTCGTGCAAACATTTTTTCAAAGATGTCAAATGGATGCATAGTATGGGGCATTTGGAAAGATAAGACTCATACTTTTGATTATACTTTCAATTCAATCTAATACAAAACACATATTTTCTCTCTCACCAAATTTATTCTTGAACTGTTGGAAGATCAAGGACCACGAACAATCATTCTCAGTGTCAACAACTTCATATGCTAATGGCAATATGCACCCTGCATTATTTTTCCTGAAATAAAACATTTTAAATTTTTTGTTTCACGTGGTAATACAAGTTTCACTCAACAATTTAAAATAATTAACCAATTACTAAAAAATAATTTTATACCTGCACCATCGTGTGTACTAACTGATACAAATATCGCTTTATAAGCTCTACTTAGATGAGCACCATCAACAACTAGTCTGCAGAACTGGAATCCCCTTATAAGTGGGTGCAATGCAATGAATAGATACAAGAACTCATTCACAGGTGACTTTAGCATTCTTATATATGAATTTGGATCTACACTATTTAACATGTGTATGTATCTAGGAAATTGTCTATATCCTTCTGTTGGCTTTCCTCGTAACATATCCAATGCACGTTCTTTCGCACGCCACGTCTTTTGATACGTAATGTCAACTCCATATGTAGCTTTAACATTATCTATTATATCGTTTGGAGTGTGATCTCTTTTGTGATAACCAGTTTTGGAGCAGTCATACCGCTAACAAATGACAATGTTGCCTCAACTTTGTTGAATATCCTTTCCTTCATCATATATGTATACGTATATGTATTATTGAAGTATCTTATTTTAAAAATTTCAGTATTTTTTCGACATGATGACTTCATACTCCAAGCACAATCATCAAAGAAACATTTCAATACATAACTGCAACATATGCCAAAAAAAAAGAGGAAAGAATATAAATTAATACAAATTTGTATAAAACACAAAAGCACCATAATTGTATGATCAACCTGAATATCTAATATGCTTTATATTTGATACGTTAGAATGAAATTCTTAAAACAAAAAAATTTTATACGTTAATATCAGATCTTTTCACTATGTGTTGAATCCCTTGTCCACCTTATATTTGCCCATCACATCTACCAATGTGGCTTTGTCCTTGTACAATTGTTTAGCCTTCACATCAATGTTTCTTGAATCACCAATGACATTGATATGTCTAATTTAGGCATGTAACAACAAATCGTATGATCCGATTCGACCATGCCAGATGATGCATCGAATAACGAAGTGTCAACAAGCTCCAAATCGCTTGTATCTACGCATAATGGGTACATTTCAAACTCAAGTTTCTTTTTCTTTATTTCAGCACACAACTTCACGCACATGTCTTCACGAATTGTGATCGGAGATAAATTACCTTAAACAATATTGAATCACCATTTTTTTCTTTGTTCCTCAATCCCTAACTCAGCTGCAATAGTTGCTTTGAGGTTAACAAAGGAGATATTATCTCCAACAACAATTCCATCACTTTTGTATTGACTATACAATATATCAGATTCCCAGATTCCAGAATGGTGGATCAAGATTGACACATTCATATTCAATCAATCTTTTTTTCCTTTAGTTTGTGGTCGAGAAACGATATGCGAAATCAACAAAGATGTTTTGTTGTTTTTGAATTTTGAATTAACAGACTGTTGCAAATTTGTTGGGACGGATTATACCTAAAAGAACATTTTAGCGATAATTGAGGAATCACATTTAAAGAGTCAGTTAGTTTTTCTTATTTAACGCAATAGATTTAAATTTTGAGTACTATTTCTACACATATCAAACTGTAATTTAATGTATCTTTCGAAATGGGAAAAGTGATAATTTTGGTAATTTGTAAAAGAGTTGGGAATTATGAAAATTTTCATCAAACGGTATGTCATTTATAAAATTTTTACTTTACTATTCTTAATTTCAATCCAACCTGCTTCTTTGACACCCAATATACACAAGCCATTTGAAATGTCAATGATATGACATAAATAAATAGTGATTTGTCAATGCACTAATGTTCTTTTTTTCCCCTTTTTTATTGTGTTGACTAGTATTTTTTTTATCTCATTTTAAAATTAATGATGTAAAGTAAATTAACTAAACCAAGAATCTTAACTGTAATTAAGTATTGAATATTTTCATATATTTCTCCCAAATTATTTGGCAATCCACAGTTAGTTCAGAATGACAACATTTTGTAGCAATTAACCCCTCAAAAATTCAAACCTTAATAATAAAGCTTGTTTTCATTCTTAGAAATTGAATGATTTCATATGCTAATAAATTTAGTAAACTTCTCTTATTCGTTACGATACACGAATAAAATGCTATTTTAAATGGTTGTGATACTTCTTAAAGTATTGTGTATTTGACTGATTTTCAAAAGATACAAATTATTTTTTTTATAATGTAATGATATGAATAAAATTAAAAAAATGAGAATTGGAAATAATTTGGAAATACTTATTCATTTGACATACACCTTAAGAAACAAGTATTATTAAATATCTATTTTTAGTACAATTGACAAATAAAAATGAACAGATGGAATAACAAAGATAGAATGAATACTAATAGATAAATATTGATTAATTTTTTTTAACATAAATAAGTATTATTGGATATATATTTTTAATATAATGAACTAGACAAATGGAATAAATGACAAACCTATTTATATTTTTATATTGTTTCCTTCGATATCTAGGACCAAACAAAATTTAATTATTTGTCCTTACAAAATTTGAAAATATTCTAGGGATTAGAAACTTTGATCCCCAACTTGCCATCTCCGTCAACCCATTTGCCATTGTCATCTCACTCTCCTTTCCTCCTTCAGCCTAGATTAAGATTTGCAGCGTTTCTCGCATATTATCAGGTTTAAAATTGTTTCTTCTCTCTCCTTCTCAGTGCAAAGTTGTGTTGCTAATATTGATTTGTGATTTTACTTTCTCTTCCTATTTGCTCTGTGGTTGTTGTTTCTATTTGCTTAGTGAAAGCCTACAGGGGATAGGGTAGATCTGGAGGTTGGGGAACTGATTGAGATTGCGTCTCCTATGAGAATATTGTGCCCTGTGAAATCAGTTGCTGTTCTATAGTTATTTACTTAAGTTGTGTTGCTAATATTGATTTGTGATTTTACTTTCTCTTCCTATTTGCTCAGTGGTTGTTGTTGTTCCTATTTGCTTAGTGAAAGCCTACAGGGGATAGGGTAGATCTGGAGGTTGGGTAACTGATTGAAATTGCGTCTCCTATGAGAATATTGTGCCCTGTGAAATCAGTTGCTGTTCTATGGTTGTTTACTTAAGTTGTGTTGCTAATATTGATTTGTGATTTTACTTTCTCTTCCTATTTGCTCAGTGGTTGTTGTTGTTCCTATTTGCTTAGTGAAAGCCTACAGGGGATAGGGTAGATCTGGAGGTTGGGGAACTGATTGAAATTGCGTCTCCTATGAGAATATTGTGCCCTGTGAAATCAGTTGCTGTTCTATAGTTGTTTACTCGAACCTTTTGCCTGTTCACCCAATGCCTTGTGAATCTGTGATTACTATTGTGAAAGATTTTAAGATTGAGATAGGAATGTCCATTGATTACGGCTTTGATTGCCGTGATTGTCAGACTAGCATGAGGTGAAGTTTAACCATTTGAGTATTTTAGTGAATGATGTGTTTTCCCAATAATAATAGTTCCTCTCTTCAACGTGCTTAGAATGTGATATGCTTCCTTCTTATGGAGTGCATTTGATGAATTCAGGCGCTTATCGGAAGTTTGCATTGAGGCCAATTAGAAACTTGCTCACGTCCATATTGGTACGTTGCTTGTATTTCACAAATCAATATGTATAATGTGTTTGCACTCGAGGAGCATCTAGAAGATTTTTAATTCCTTATAGGTGTGTTTGGTAGGGAAAAGAATATTTTTAGAGAATGTTTTCCAATTTCCCATATTTTGTTGGTCAAAATAATTTTGAGGTAGGGGAAGGGGAAACGGAGGGAGGGATTACAAGGTAGGAAATCGAATCATCTCCGATAGGGTGAAAGTTCTGAATATGGAGTGACTGGGAGTGTAAATCATGCTAACATAGTCCTGACATCCAAAGAATTTGATTTGAAATTTTAGGTACTGACTCCCAATTCCTTAAGATGTTATGAGTTGCGTTTTAAGTTGTCTTTGTTGGGTTCAGTCCTTGGTATTATGAGAGTGTAGGGATGGCAATGGGCGGAGCGGGGCTGGTTTAGAGCTATGTGGGGCGGGACAGGTTTAAGGTTATTGGGGGGTGGGGGGGGGGGGTGTTAAAAATTAATACGGAGTGGGGAGGGTTGCGGGTTTGAGGTACTAAATAGGAACCCAAAGAAAATTAAATCTTTGTAATTAGTAAAAAAATAAAGATATACATTTTTTATATTAAACTCTGACTTTAATTTTAACTTCTTTTCTAAAATTTAAAGTAGATATGTCCAGTAAATTATTAGTTGTTGAAATGTTAACTAAAAACTGTTGAAATATTAGCTAAAAATAGTAAATTAGTTGTTAAGATGTTAATTAGTGAAAAATGAAAAAAATTATGAATTTTCTTTTTCATATTAAACTCAATTAGAAAAGAAATGAACCTACAAATTTAAGCGGGGCGGGCGAGTTGAAATTGGAAAAACTTGTCATGCGGGGTGGGGCAGTGCGGTGTTAAAAAGTTGCGGGTTGAGCTGAACCCACCTGCACCCGCACCGCGCTGCCCTATTGCCATCCCTGTGAGAGCAGAAACTGAAAAATGAAATATGCAATATGTGTCATCTCTTGGAATTTTTTTTGTTTATATGCATTATGCAATAGAAAAAATAGTTATCATTATAAGGTCCTCTATATATATTCTGCAAAGATCTCCAACACTGTATCTTAAAGGAAATTCTAGATTGAGAGGAAAAAGGAAAGGAACTTACATTAGATCATTCAATATGAAAGAAACATAGACATGGGACAGTAAGAGGCGATCTAATGCCATTATTAGTGGACCAGATTTTGGATCATCTTGGACTTTATGTAGGATGCATGATACAAGAGCTGTCTCAATTGGGCTTATTTCCATAGGAGTTAATGGGAACTGTGTAAAGATCTGATGATTCATCTTGATCATTTTCTTCGTGTCCATGTTGACTAGACGAAGAGATTCCACTTACATTCCTCAAACCTTCAAGTTCAATAGCCACTTCCTTTGTTGTAGGCCTAGCTTCTCCTTGCACGTGAAGACAGTTCTTCACCAACTCAGCCATCTGTTGAAGTTGCTCAAGATTCCCTTCTCGCAAAATACGACAATCAACAATTTGAAATAAGTGGTTGTTATTCGGATGAAACAAAATAATCAGCCAAATTTTTTTGCTCATCATTTCTATCTCTAATTATAGGTTTCAATCCTGTCAAAAGTTCTGCCAGAACTACTCCAAAGCTGTAAACATCACTTTTCTCCGTCAGTTGACTTGTCTGAAAATATTCAGGATCCAAGTACCCTGATGTCCCGAGAACCAATGTAGCCACATGTGTCTGATCTAGAGGAATTAGCCTTGATGCTCCAAAATCAGCCACTTTAGCTGTGAAAACATTATCCAACAATATGTTGGCAGACTTAATGTCTCTGAATTATAGGCATGGACGGAAAGGAATGAAGGTAAGCAAGTGTAGTGGCTGTCTCTGCTGCAATTCTCGAACGGTTTTGCCAAGTTAACCAACCCACTCCATGTTGGTTGTGAATATGCTCGTAAAGAGTTCCTTCAGAAACATACTCATAAACCAATAAAGGAACTTCATCTTCCAAGCAACACCCAAAGAGCTTCACCACGTTTCGATGGTTGATTTGAGTGAGAATGACGACCTCATTGATAAACTGCTCAATTTGACTCTCATCCACAATTCTAGATTTCTTAATGGCAACTATGTGAGTATCACGTAGCACACCTCTATATACAATCCCATTGCCACCATGACCAAGAATTCTATCATTGGCATAATTGTTTGTAGCTTTCTTGAGCTCCTCAGCTGTAAAAATTCTTGTTGCTTCCACACCACCCTCTATAGTGGATATTCTATGCTTCAATAATAAACCACCATTTTGTTGGAAAAACTTCTCCCTGACTTTAATCAACGTTCTTTTCTTGATGCAAAAATAGAGCAAAGTTATCACAACCACTAGGGAGATTAACCCAACTCAGTGCCTCTGTAATTAGCAGAGTTGAACTTTTATTGTCTATTTCAACTAAAGCTAAATCAAAAGTTCAGGATTGTAAACTTTCATTTTACTGTTCAAACCAAGTTGTGAAAAAAAACTATACTGCTTTGCCACTCATGTGATATACTGCTTTGCCACTCATGTGATATACTGCTTTGCCACTCATGTGATGTCCTGTAATATTCAAATTTTGGTTAAATAAAGAAATAAAGTGTGCAAAAAAAAAAAAAAGAGTTTGAAATAGACTTCCAAACTTCAGACATTTTTTAGCATAGAAAATAATATTGGGATAATTGAATCAAATGACCATTCGGTTAGTTCAATTATCAAAAAAATGGTCATTCGGTGAATAGTCAGTTTATATTTTAGAGAGAAGTACTAAAAACACCCTCGAACTTGACACGAATTATTAGTTTCGTTCCTAAACTATTGATAGGCTTAAAAACACTTTCAACTTGGTGAACTAAGCTTAAAATACACCCTCCTGTTTCACACACAAAAATGTGTCATTCACGCACTACACGTGGCTTAAAAACACCCACAACTTGGCGAACTAAGCTTAAATACACCTCTCCTATTATATATATATATATATATATATATATAATTTTACATATAAAAATAAAAAAAAGAATTTATTATTTCTTTAATTAAAAAAAATAAAGAAGTAAAATATAATTCTAGATACAGGGTTCTAAATTATAGCTTTCGCACTTCTAACACTCATTCTTCCATAAGAAACTAAAAAACCTCCTGCTTTGTAAAAATTTGTGTCAAGTTTAAAATCCTTTGATTTTCATGAAAATCAAAGTGTTATGTTGTAAGATTTCCGAAATAGTTTCGTAGGGAAAAAAGAGTGTTGGAAGTGTGAAAGCTATACTTTAGAACCTTGTATCTAGAACTATATTTTACTTCTTTATTTTTTTAATAAAAGAAATAACAAATCCTTTTATTTTATTTTTATATATAATAAGAGGGGTGTATTTAAGCTTAGTTCGCCAAGTTGAAGGGTGTATTTAAGCTTAGTTCACCAAGTTGAGGGGTGTTTTTAAGTCACGTGTAGTGCGTGTATGACACATTTTTGTGTATGAAATAGGAGGGATGTATTTAAGCTTAGTTCGCCAAGTTGAGGGGTGTTTTTAAGCCTATCAATAGTTTAAGAACGAAATTAATAATTCGTGTCAAGTTCGAGAGTGTTTTTAGTACTTCTCTCTATATTTTATATATAGAGTATATCATAATGACACTTGAATCGTGGGTCTTCCAGAAAAAACCTCTCTACCTCCACGAGGTAGTGACAAGGCCCGCGTACACTATACCCTCAAATCCTATTTTATCATATTTCATTGTGTATGTTGTTGTTGTATAATGTATATTCAGTGTATAACTTATATATAAATAATGTAGATTGTATAGTCAGGGAATACTTTCTATGACTTTTGACAAGTAATATTGTATAGTCACTATATGACTATTTTTTTATGTAAATAAACATTGTTATATTTGTTGTAAACTAATTAATTTTTATTTTATATATTTGAAACTATCCCAATAATATTTCCTCTATCCCAATCTATGTGATGTTCTTTTAGACTATGAAAGAATGTCATCTTTACGTAATTAGAAATAACTGAACTTTAGACTTACTCCTGTCGTCCCATTTTAATTTTCATAGTTTCTATTTTTAGAGTCAAATCATGTAGACTTTGATTAATATTTTAGGATGTATATTTTTTTATCATATTGATACAAAAAAAAAGACTTTCTTTGTCTCGTTTTGTTGACTCTCTTCTTCTGCAAATCAGAAAAATGGCAAATGTGCCACCAGTTTCAACATCAAAAGGAAGATGGGCCAACCTCTCCAAATATGCTTCTAGAATTTTCTTTGTCATCATCTTCCTTCAGGTCCCTTTGTTCAGGGTACCATGCAGATCTGGTACGTGTTCAACGCCTATGCAAGTCACATCTTCCCAGTTGATTTCCAGTGAGATCTTTCCTCTTTCATTAGTGAAGGCCATGCTCTATCCTGGTGCGGTTGCTAATGGCTTAATCACAAGCAGGACGGTTCCAAGCTGGGATAATCTGCTCAACATCTACAACCTGACTAACGTGAAGGAGGCCTCAGCCGTAACTGACCTACAACGCTTGGAGGTTCTTGCTGGAAGCTATTTTTCTGTGGCTGGAGCTCTTATTGGCATTTTAAAACCTGGAAGGATGAGCATGTTTGGCACACTACTTATCGTTTGGGGCCTTATCAAGGAAGGAATACTTAACAAGCCCACAAAAGTGGATCCTGAGAGGGCAGTGTATGTCTACCCGACAATGTTGCTAGCATTGGCATGTTCTTTCATGTCTGTCAAGTATGATATGAAAAAGGTGACAAGAGGTGCCCCAGCTAGACCTGTTGCAAAACCTCTCAAAAGTTCTTCGAAAGCTAAGCTGAAATGAGTATGACTTTCATGCTTTTGAGTTTTGACGGGATACAAGCACCATACATATCCCCCTTCTTTGTCAGCGTAGTTCTTACTGCTTATGCTTTGCAGAGGTCTAGTCCTTTCATTCTTTTTCACTCTGGGAAATGTATTCGTACATGTTCGAATTAATGAGGTAATTGTCTAGACTTGTAGTCTATTAAGTAATTGTGATACAATATTTTTGGGACAAGGGTCATCTGGAAATAATCCCTCTATCTTGATGAGGTAGTGGTAAGATCTGCGTATATTTTATCCTCTCCAGACCCCACTTGTGGGATTTCACGGGGGTATGTTGTTGTTGTTGTATTGGTACAAAAACAGTTGCAATCAATAATGTTTTTCTTATAATTTTTTATTGTATAAAATTTTAGTTTAAAATATCAAATTAATTTAATTTAACTTTAAAAATTAGTTAAATTTACTTTTGAAAAGTATTAAGATATTTAAACGAAGGAGGAGTATTAAATTTGGAAAAGACATTTTTTGTTTTTAAAGTGAAAATTATATTTGAAAATTAATTGTGTTTGACCATGAATATAAATTAGAGTTGTTTTTTTAAAACTTTTTGTGAGTAATTTGGGGTGAAAAAAATTAAATATATTTTTGTTTCGTTTGAAATTTTGAATATTTTTGGCTAAACATGTTTTTCCCAAGTTCAACTATGGAAAAAATAAATAGAAAATTTTCATGATCAAATGCCTCCTAAAAATCAAAGTCGAGTCTTGCAAATTTGTCATATTGCGCAAAGCCAAATTTTAATTAATATGATTTGCGTGAAGAAGAAATTAAATCATCATCTCCACAAATACAGGGCATAAAATTTTCCTTGGTTGACTACCTCTAAAGAAGACGTGTACAGAAGAATAGTCTTTAACATGTACTAAACATCATTTCAAGCTAGTTGGAAAACATTATCCATGAGATTTACGAGTTCTCTGGATTTATAACAACTTCAACTCCTATCACCACTCATTGGAAATTCTCACAAAGCGGATGGAAATGTTTTTCAATGGTCGTTTGATGTGAAGGATAAATATAAATAATTTTGGAATTAAAATATAATGATACTTAAATTGTTGTTTAGTTGGCAAATTTGCGATAACTTATCCCAGGACTAATAAATAGTATCGAGATAAGTTATCCCTCCTCTTGGGTGGAATACTAATCCTGGAATAAAAAGAGTGAATGACAAAGATATCATTTAAAACCTTTTTTATACTTCACTTTGTATATTTATGTATATTTACATTATTTTTAATACAATATATAATAACATTCACAACCTTCACTCCTTATTTTTATGATACTTCTTCATATTTTTTAATTAAAAAATTACACTATATAATATAATTTTTATTGACTAATTCTGATGTTTTTTATATTTTTATTTTTTATAAATCTTTTTTTACTTTAACAAACTTAAAAATGGAAGTTCTATTTTTAAATTAAATAAGAAAGTTTTATTTTAAATGCATACGGTATTATCATGGAAATACACAATAAAAATATTTAAACTGAATAAGATGAAAGATTTATTTTAGAAATGAATATTGAATCACTAAAGATAGCGAAGAAAAATACATAACAAACTAATAAAATGAAGGGTATTTTTGTAAACAAACAACATTTTCTTAAATTTTGTGCAACAAACCAAACACACAATAAGAAATAATCTCAGTACAACTTATCTCATTATTACTAATTCCAACTTAACTTATCCCGTCGTAACTTGTATTCGGATCAAACGACCCTTAAGAGATGTATAGTGCATTTGTTGTGTTAAATTATATCATGGGTATGGTTTAAGGGCATCTTCAACCCAAATATCAAATTTGGTGTTAACACTATTTTTAATGCAAATCAATTTCAATTTGATGCATCAAATTTTATACCAAAAAGAAATCTTTTTCTTTCTCTTCATTATTATATTATTGGTTTTTATTTCAAATATATTTTCTTATTTCATAAAACAAAATTCTTTCTATTACATTCACTATATATAATTTTCATATTGTTTTCTTTTGTAGTCGTTTTATATATAAAATAATTTTATATCATGATTTTTTAAATAATATAAATTGTTAGCAAATATTACATGTTATTATATCTAATAATAGATAATACAAATAACAGTGAAATCATTAACGAAATATAATTAAATAAACATTACATAATTAAAAATTATTATGTATTTACTAGTTTGTTGAATATTTATTATTTTCAATAATTCTAAAGTACATTTTATTAGTTGTCTAATAATTTATATTTTTGCATATTTAATTTTTGTGAAGGTTGATTATAATTATATCCAATTAAAATTTATAGTAGAATTAACATAAATTTAATTTTAAAAAAGTCATGTATAGAAAAATAATTATAAAAAAACTAACTTTATCTAAAATTAATATTTTAAAAATATTACATAAAAATAATTAAATATTTAATTAAAACATACCATTTATATAATGTTTAATTAAAAGTATTGTATAATAAAATAATATCAAAATATTTAAAAAGTGAATTGTTGTAATGAATAATGTTATATCAAATTTGATATTCGATTAAAATATCCAGTCTTTAAGATTGAGGATATTATTTGATACGGTCTGGATAGCAGCAGGCGGACTACCGCTAGCTGCCTTCAGATCCTGTCATATGGTATCAGAGCCTGGACTTTTACATGTGATATGGTATGATATGTGAAGTATTTGACATAGATATGAATTCTGCTTATATGGATTTGGGAGATCAAAGTATTAAAAGT
>JBCEWC010004669.1:0-26713 GCA_038996855.1 Solanum aculeatissimum
TCTTCCAAGGGCAATAGCCTCCTATCCTCTAGCCTTAGTAGTTTATTTCTGTTTTAGTTAGACTCTTGAGGGTGAGCTCGGACTTGTCGTGGCCCCCGTCAATTCAGTAGAGGCATGTGTTGGACCTATGACATTACTATTATGTTAAATGGTGACTTGATGTGCTATTTAATCATGTTTAGATATTGGATTTTTTTTGGATATTTCGAATGCTATTAAGCTATGTGTTAGGCTTCCGCAAATCTTAAGTAAAAGGGGTTAGTTTTGTACTATGATGGCTTGATTGAGAGCCTTCGGGTTCTCCTTCGCCATGTCACATCTAGACCCCCTAACCGGGTTGTGACAGATGATAGGATTCTTTTTCTACATGCTTATTCGATTTCTCTTACCCAATCAATTGAACCTACTGGGTACATTTCGGTGTACTCACCCCTACTTGTTTCATCCCTGCAGATCGTACATAGGGTTCGAGACAGGGTAGTTGATCATTCTAGCAGAGTGTGGCGGATATCACCTAGATCCTTACCGTAAGGCTCAGACTTCAAGTCGCTGTGGATCTTTGGATCATACTTCATTTTCTTTCTATTAGATTATGTATCATATATTGTGAGATAGTCTTGTATTTGCATTAGACAAATGTATCTTTTTCTTTTCAGTACTATATTTAGATGCTCTTATACTCATGATTCCAGGTTTTGGGATATTTGATGTTATGTTGTGTTGACTTCCGCTTTATTTCATTCTTCTTTAGTCGTTACCCATTTTGGGTCGTGACAACCCAATATATGGGTCTCTAGTATCCTTATTTTCTAAATTTTAATCTAATTAGTTTTCCGGATGTTGATTTTGCAGGTGATGATAAGAATGATATAAAGAGTAACAGTGGAACTTATCAAATATTTGGTCAATCTTTAATCTCATAGCATAATAAAAAGAAATAATTGTGGCTTTGTCTATTACTAAATCTGAAAATCTTATTGATGGAAGTTTCAACACTCAACTATCATGGATAATGCATCACATTCAATTTATCTTATGATGTTATCTTTATTTTCTGTGATAATACTAGTGCTAGCTAGTAGTATTTTTAGATATACCGTACATCATTCGAAAGCAATGTATATGAATATAAAACATTATTTTATTAGAGATTATGTCAAAAATTATAATTTTGTGCTTGAATTTGTAAATTTTGAAAATCAACTGCCCATTTTTTTTACAAAACATCTGTTAGAGGAATGATTTTGTTACCTTAAAAACGATCGGCATTACTAGGGTTCCCATGGTTCATATATCTTCTACCTAAATTGTTTTATGTGCTTTTGTCTTTCTAGAATCTTTTAGATTGATTTACAACCTTATTTACCTTTACTATTTCAAACTTTTCGGTAGACCTGACTTCCATTAGTTACTCTCCTCTGCCATTTAAAATTCTTAGACAACTCTTCACCTCTCCCATATTTTCATTTCATCACCCTTTCTGTGTAAACCTTTCTGGTTAGCCACATGAAAAACCCTAGTATCGCAAAGTCTTTAGAGAGTTCGTCATCTCCATAGAGAATTTTTCTTCTGGAGAGTTCGTAAATATTTGTATCTTAATACACCCCTATTCTTTATTTCAATACCGCTGCTACGGATTCGCAACTGATTTTGACTAAAAAAAGAAGTTAAAATTTGTTCCTAAATAATAGCTACAAAAATATATATTTGGTAGCAACTGTTCATATAAGACATTGATAAATATCTAAAATCTTAGCGATGGGTATTCTATCGCTAATTTCATCGCTATGAAATAAATAATTATATAGCCATCTTTTTATCGGTAATTTTGTAGCTAAATTTATGGCGTAAAATATTAGCGCCAAGTTTTTGCAACAGATTTAATATTTCGTCGCTAGTTCGTTGCTATATGTTATGCTAATTTACTTTTACTTCTTTTAGCAATATAATTTTGGATCTGTAGCTAATCCTTCATTATATAGCGATGGAAATCTGTTTGTTGCTATAATTTGTCGTTAAACACTGATTTTATTGTAGTGTAGAAAAAAATCAAGTAAAGAAAAGGAAAGGATTTAAGGCCTCTTCAATCATTGACCAGACATAAGGAAATCACGATTGAAGAAGGAAAGGAGCAAGAGAAAAAATCGACCTCAAGTGGAAAGAAATAAATTGTGAAGATAGAAGATCAGTAGAATGATAGACAACATGCACATATCCAATTTGGAAGTGTACTATCATTCATCCTCAAACAAGGAGTCATTAAAAAACATTGATCGAAAAACTCCTTTGTATTTTTCATTTACAGCATCAAGAGCCTCACTACAAAGACCTATAAGAAGCCTATTTCATTTGAAGAAGAAGACTATAAACTTCACTTGAAGATGTACTCCATTTGCTTTCTTTGATGTTTCATAGTATTCTCTAATCTTATAAAGTCAACAATTGTAAAACAAAAGAGAAAAAATAGAGCTTTGTCGGCTATGTAAGTTATATCTGACTTGAGTCAAATATAGTCAATATCAAAATCATTTCGTGTACTCGCAACTTCATCCAAAGGCTCTAAAGGAAATTTTTGTAATCCAAAGAGACTGGACTAGGCACCATAGGAGGAGTCAACTAAAGTTCAACCTTAGTCGTCTACATTAATTTTAATTCCCCCTCCCACCCCAACCCCCTTTTTAACTTTCAATTGAAACATCAATAGTGCAAGAAAGCTAAAATAACTCAACGATAATAACAATATACTTAAAAAAAATTAAAACAAAACAACAGAACTGAATTATAGAACCTGGAATAGTCGAGGAATGGATAGATGATTAGGATGATCGTGATGATATTAGAACCATCGAAGGTCATCATAACGGTGGTTCAGAGGAACTAGTTCACCCAAAAAGTCATCACTGAGAAGGAATTTACTTTGCCAACCTCTTTGCTTCACATATGCAAAAAACATATACGTCCAAAAACTCAGTAAGCGAGAAAGAGAGACACAGAAGTAAAAGGGCAATGTACATCGCTTGACTCTGACGAGCAAATAGAAGAAGAAAAAGGAGTGAGAGGGGCAAAGGAGCCCTAATAAAGTGAATTGAGGGAGATAGGGAAAAGGATCCCTAATGAAGTTAATTAAGATAGAGAGAGGGGTAAAGGATCCGTTATAAAATGAATTGAGAGAGAGAAAGAGAGGGGCAGGGGGAGGGGGTAGGCGGGGCAAAGGAGCCCTTAGAAAGTTAAATTTACTCTATTGCCTTATTTTTCTAATTTTTGGTTTTTTATATAGAGGATGCATGTACATTTATGGGGAGAGATACTATTGCTGACCTGATATTGTTAGATTTGGTGAACTTTGATGTGATATTGGGTATGGATTGGTTATCGCCTCATTATGCTGTTCTTAATTGACAGTCATGCAAAGACAATTCCTCTATCTTTTCCATAGTTACCTTAGTTGGTATGGAACCGGGTACCAAACCCATATTTGTTCCTCCTTATCGGATAGCTCCGACTAAATTAAAGGAGTTAAAGGAGTAATTGAAATATTTGCTGAAAAAGGGATTTATTCGTCCGAGTATGTCTCCTTGGGGTGTTCCTGTATTATTTGTGAAGAATAAAGATGGTACTATATGTATGTGTATTGACTATCTCCAACTTAACAAAGTGACCATCAAAAATAAATATCGCATGCCTCACATTGATGATCTTTTTGACTAGTTACAGGGTGCCTCGATATTTTCCAAGATTGATTTGAGGTTCGGCTATCATCAGTTGAGAGTTCAGGAGTTTGATATCCTGAAGGCAGCTTTTAGGACCCGTTATGGTCATTATGAGTTCGTGGTTATGTCCTTCGGGTTGACAAATGTCCCTTCTGCTTTTATGGAGCTAATGAATCGAGTGTTCAAGCCCCATTCAGACATCTTTGTGATTGTGTTCTTAGAGGATATCTTGGTTTATTCCAAGAGGGAGGTCGATCATGTTTAGCACTTTAGGATGGTACTTCAGAGATTAAGGGATGAGAGGTTGTATGCCAAGTTCTCAAAATGTGAATTTTGGCTTTATTCAGTTGCATTTCTTGGCCATGTTTTATTAAACGAGGGTATTATGGTTGATCCAACCAAAGTGGAAGCCGGGCGTGAGTGGGTTAAGCCTACTTCTATAATCAAGATTCAGATTTTTATTGGTTTGGCAAGGTATTATTGATGGTTTTTTCAGAGTTTTTCCTCTATAGCAACCCCATTAACTAGATTGACTCAGAAGGCTGTGGCATTTCAATGGTCCGAGGAGTGTGAGGTGAGCTTTCAAAAGCTCTAGAATTTATTGACTTCAACACCGATTCTTGTTTTACATGAGGAGGGAGTACCATTCGTGGTCTATTGTGATGCCTCTTGTGTAGGTTTGGGTGGTGTACTGATGCAAAGAGGAAAGGTGATAGCTTATGCTTCTAGACAGTTGAAGGTGCACGAAAGCAATTACCCTACCTATGACTTAGAGTTGGTTGTGGTTGTATTTGTGTTGAAGTTCTAATGACATTATCTCTATGGGGTACATTGTGAGATCTTTATCGATCACTGGAGTCTCAAATATATCTTTTCCCAACCTAATATGAATATGAGACAACATAGGTGGTTGAAGTTGCTTAAGGACTACATATCTCTATTCTATACCACCTTAGGATGGAAAATGTTGTGGATGATGCCTTGAGCCAAAAGGCTACTAGTATGAGAAGTTTGGCATACTTGAGGGATGATAAGAAGTCGCTAGCCTTAGAGGTTTAGTCACCTGCTAGACAAATGGTTCAGTTGTATATTTCTCCTCTCTGTAGTATTTTAGATTTTTTTGAGGCTAGATCATCCTTGTTTGATAAGATATGTGCTCATCAGTTTAAGGACCCCAGGTTATGCTTGATTTGTGAAAAAGTATTGAGGGGTGAAGACAAGGTAGTTATCATTGATTTTGTGGGTGTTTTGAGGATAAATGATGGGTTTTCTTTTATAGGGAACAAACCTATCCCAAGAAGTTCCCATCCTCTTAAACGGTCAGGGGTTGAGCCGCACACCCCTAAGCTTTACTATAGATAATTAAAAAGCAAAATCTCAAAAAGGAGGGGGGCATAAACCTTACCTCTGCCCTATGGAGGATCCTAAGTCGGCCATCCTCCTAAGGCCGACCAACTTATCCCCAATACTAAACATAAAAGGAAACCTAGAAACTAAATACCTAAGAGAAGACTCCTGTCGATAAAATAATTACTAAGAAAACAATAAACAAATGTAGACTCTCCCTTTTACAAAATTAACACTAAGAAAGCCTAAATATTCTAGTAAGCTATGACTATGTCTAGACATACCCTATGAGAAGAAGCAAGGTCAAAATAGGAAATAACTTCAAGGAGGCTTTTTAATTCTCTTCAGCTTGCTTCTTAGAAAACCAGTCATACCCAACATATTAAGATCATAGTAAGCCCTGGATTCTCTAGGAAGTTGAACATCAGAGAAAAATAGCATGGGAGAAGTAATAGAGTGACTATACTTAGAAAGACAATCAACAACAAAATTGGTCTCCCTGTAAGTGTGCTGACATTTGAAGTTAGTAATTTGAATAGTGATGCTATGGATCTTGGAGAGAATCTGACTATTAAGCCAAGAAGTTTGGATCTGTGAGTAAATCCAATTTACAAAGAGCTCTGAATTCATCTCAAAAATAACCTTTGTGTAACCTAACTGAAGACACCAACAAATACCAACATAGGTAGCTTCAAGTTCTTCTTGGTTATTAGTACCCACCCCCATAGGAAAGGAGAATGCAAAAATGAGTTCTCCATTCTGGTTTCTATAAATTCTACCCACTCCTATATTACCAGGACAGTTAAGAGCACTACCATCCATATTTAACTTCACAAAACCAACAGGAGGTTTTTGCCAACAAACTTTGATCACTCTCATGTCATGAACAAACCTTCAAGCATCACCACCAAGCTTTTCCAGTTAAGTGTCCAAGAAATGTAGGGGAAGACAGTAAATAGAAGAAGATAAATGTCTTTAAGGATTGCATATTTGACCCTAGAAATGTTAGAAGTTTTACCACCATATTTTCTTGTGCAACTATTCTTCCAAATAGTCCAACACACAAAGATAGGGACTGATTGAAGAACCAGCTTATGAGCCCCATTATAGGCTCTAACAGACCACCACCTTATAACCATGTTTCTAAGATGTGTGTAGATTTTGTTGACACTAAAAAGATCTGCAATAAAGCTCCAAATAACCTTAGAAAACTCCCAGCCAAAAAGTTATTATCTATAGTGTCAAGTCCAAGTACATTACAACAGGAATAGTCAGAGGGCTGCCGTCCAAAAGAAATAATCTTTTCATTTGTAGGTAACTTACCTCTCAAAGTCCTCCACAAATGAAAGGAGCATTTGAAGAGTATATACTTATTCCAAGTCAAGCTTTATCCCTCCTCAATCTAATCAAATTCCATGCAGAGGAGCATGAAAATTTTCCATCACCTGTAAGTTTCCATATGGCTAGATCAGTGGTGTGCTCATTTATTGAAACTGGTGAGCCAAAATCTGAGACACCATCTAAGGAGGGGCAACTTGAAGAATTCTTTCCACATCCCACTATCCCTGATTAATAAAAGCAACAACTCTAATGTTGTTTGACCTTGAAACACCTTCAGTGAGATATGCTAATGGCCCAGTCCCAAGCCAATCATCCCACCAAAAATAGGAGGAGCCAGAGAGGATTTTCTATTGAATTTGAGATTCCACCTTAAACTTGATTCTCATTAAGTGTTTCCAAATCAAAGACTGACCAGTATTCCACTTCCTAGTAATAGGATTGGCTTTTTGACAATATTTTCAAGCAAGAAGTCACCCAGAGTATCTTTTTGGTCCTGAAAATCCATCAATGTTTATAGCTGAAATAAGTAGCCACTTCAGTCATTTGTCTAAACCGAATACCCCTCTCTTCATAAGGGTAAGTGAAATTCTTCCAAGAAGACCAAGAGTCCGACCATGACATGCATTTGAGAATCGCGCTCTAGAGATTAAGAAAAAGAAGCTTTATGCTAAGTTCTCTGAGTGAAAATTTTGGCTCAATTTAGTAGCATTTTTTAGGAATGTGGGGTCCAATGAGAGCATCAGGGTTGATCCAGCAAAGATTGAGGTTGTTAAATAGTGGAGTATACCTATCTTTACCATAGACATTTGTAGTTTCATAGGTTTGGTCATATACTATCGATGCTTTGTTTAGGGTTTCTCTACCACAGCAGCCCCATTAACTAGACTTACCAAGAAGAAATGTAGTATTTCATTGGTCGGATTAGTGTGAGGAGAGCTTCCAAAAGCTTAAGGTATTATTGACTACTATACCTGTCTTAAGCTTGCCTGAGGAGGGTATTGAGTACACCGTGTATTGTGATGTGTCGAGAGTTGGGCTAGGGGGTATTTTTCTACAGAAAGGGAAGGTGATTGCCTATGACTCAAGAAAATTGATGACTCATGAGAAGAACTATCTTATCCATAACCTAGAATTGGTAGTTATTATCTTTGTTTTGAATCTTTGGCAACATTATTTGTATGGGGTCCATTCTGAGATATTTATCGATTATCATAGTTTGCAGTACATCTTTAGTCAAAAAGATTTGAACTTAAGACAAAAGAGTTGGATTGATCTTTTAATGGATTATGACGTGGCTATTCTATACCATCCGGAAGAAGTCAATATGGTGGCTGATGTATTGAGTAGAAAGGTTTCTTGTAAGGAAAGTCTTACGACTATTCGAGTTGAAGAGTGACCCATGGCTATAGATGTTCAAAGATAGGCTAATGGGTTGGTGAAACTATAACTTTCTGATGAGGGTAGTATGCTGTATTTCTTAGAGGCCCACTCTTGTTTGATGGATCGAATTTGTGAGCGGCAGTTTGAGGATAAGAAGCAGTGTCTCATCCGAGACAATATGGCTAGGGGTGAGTCTAGGAAAGTTGTGCGTGATACTGATGGTGCTTTGAGTAATGGGAGCCAAATTTGTGTGCCCAAGGTGGGTGACTTGATTAGATTGATACTTGAGGAGGTCCACTACACTAGATATTCCATTCTATCCAGAGGCAATGATGATGTATCATAACTTTAGTCAGCATTATTATTGGTACAGTATAAAGAAGGACATCACTGATTTTGTGTCCAAATGTTTGACATACCAACAGGTTACGTATGAGCAACAGAGACTCAAGGGTGAGTTTACAGGATGCTCATTCTAACATGGAAGTGATAGCAAATCACTATGGACTTTGTGGTAGGTTTACCCACTACCATAAACAGTTATGACTCTATTTAGGTGACTATGGATCATTTGACTAAGTCCACTCATTTCATTCCTGTCAAGGTTAAGTACATGGTGGAGAAGTTAGCTCATCTCTATATTAGCCAGATTGTTAGACTTCATTGGTTACTTGTCTCTATTATATTTGATTGAGGTTTCTTGTTCACATTCCACTTTTGGAAGGACCTGCAACATAGGTTGGGCAATCAATTAGATTTAAGAAGAACATTCCACCTTCAGATAGACATACAGTCTGTGAGGACTATTCAATTACTAGATTATATACATCAGGCATGTGTTGTTGATTTTGGTGCCACGTGAGACCATGATTTGCCTTTGGCAAATTCTTCTTAGAACAACAGTTATCATTCCAACATCTAGATGGCTTTCTTTGAGGTTTTATATGGATGGAGATATAGATTATCATAGGTTGGTTTGATTCTATTGTAGTGGATAACTTTGATACTAATTTTCATATAGATACCGTGGAGAAAGTTCGGTTGATTCAAAGTTGGTTGTTGACAACCTAAAGTTGCCAGAAGACCTATGCTGATAGGCGGGTTTGACCCTTAGAATTCATGGAGGGTGACCTGGTATGGTTTAGGATTTCATCCATGAAGGGTGTCATGAGATTCGGGAAGAAGGGAAAACTCATCCTTAGGTATATTGGCTCTTTTGAGTTCTTAGAGCGAGTAGGAGAAGTGACCTACAAACTTTCTTTGCCACCTAATCCATCTTCTATGCACCATGAGTTTCATATTTTGATGCTACGACGTTACATTCTAGATGCGTCTCATGTGATTCTCTTTATTCGGTGGAGTTGGACATAGATTTGACCTATGAGGAAACGTTTGTGGCCATTTTAGACAAATAGACCAAGAAGTTGAGGACTAAGGATATAGCTTCAGTGAAGGTTTAGTGGCAATATCAGCTCGTGAGAAAAGCTACTTAAGAGACCGAGTCTAATATACGGATCTGTACCCTCATCTTTTTGAGACTTCAATATGTCCCTCGCTATATGTTCGAGGACGAATATGACTTTTAGAGGTGGATGATATAATGACCCTGAAGGTCATTTTTTAAAAATATTTTTGATAAAATTATCACTTTACCTTTCCTGATAGCTGCCTTGAGTCATATTTGATTGGTTTTGAAAGTTAATTATTATAAATCTTGTAAAAAATTGGGTTTTTTCTAAGGATTTGAATTTTGAAGGCTTAAGTTGTTTAATTTTGAACTTTTGAGTCATTTGAAAATTTGGGTCTCGAAATGGAATTTCATCAATTCTATAAGTTCTAAAATATAGAAATTGGTCTAGGAGAGTTGTCGAAATTAGATTTGGAGTCTTTATGTGGATTTTAGGTTCGAAGTTGAAATTTGACTTAGGTTTGAATTTGGTCAACATTTTGAGTTCGGGTGCTCGAATTGGATTTTTGATGGCACCATCGGTTTGGGTGGTGATTTCAATGCTACCATCAACTTCTCATAATTTTTAGGTTTTTTGTGGAATTTTGGTATTTCTAATTTCTAAGTTAGTTTAGTTGCAACTTATCAGACTTGATGTTAAGGAGGCCTCAAATTCAATTTCTAACGATTCTATTGAATCCAAAATGTCAAATTTAGTATGGTTGCATATATGATTTATGTGTACAAGTTTTCAACTGAATTTTGAGGATCTATTTTCATGAAATTGAGCTGATTTGTGACTGTTAATATCTGGTATATACTTTCTTCTTCATGTTTGCAAGGCCTCTCTTGCGATCACAAAGGCTGGTATTCCCTATGCATCGCGATCGCAAAGCCCGTGATCGAGATCACGAAGGGTCCTGTGCCTGGACATCGTGATTGCAAGCTAAGAGGGTCGCGATCGCGACAAGACAAAAATTCCTGAAACAATGTTTAGTCGTGACTTAGCCTTTTCCTCAATTTTTGACATTTTCAAGCTCGACTAGGCGTATTTTCAAAGGGTTTTTATAGTAAAACTATTGGGTAAGTCATTTTCAATGTATATCTTTATTACCCAGCGATTAATTAGTGTTTTTAAAATCAAATTTAGTATTTTTGATTAAAAATATGAGTATTTTCCATGAACTCGAATTTTCAACAAAAATGGTGATTGTGAGCTCGTTTTAACTCCATTTAAAAACTAGTTTTCGCTATTAGTTTTCCAAAATCTTAAGAAATATTTTTATGTAAAAAAATCCATATTTCAATCTCATTTTTCAGTATTGAATTTTTGGACCATTTTATCCTTTTATTTGAATTGTATGATTTTAGTGTCCTTTGTTTTGAAATGTGATTGTGAATCAATTTTTGACTAGATTGTGGTGCTTTGAAGTATAATCAAAAGGAGAAAGATCCGACTTTAGATTGATCATGACTTTTGGCTTAGGCAAGTGTAATTCTAACATATAATTAAGTGTGTTGAATCTTGTATTTTCTAATTGTGTGACTGAGATGTAATGTGAATTGGTCTAAATGTGTAATTACGTGCATAATATATGAAATGAGATGAGGCATTTTTAGTGATGTGTTAATTGGCGTGTTAATGTAGAAATTCAGATATGAAAAATTATATACATGTTGTGAGATAAATATTGATATATCTGTTGAACTATAATTGTATGGCACTATGTGTTTCATACCTCATTCATTCATCCTCTATGTATATGCTTATTTGCATTGGATTGTGGAAATGAGACACGATAAAAAATATTGATATTTGGAACCAATATTTCTATCGATCATGATTATTGACAAAGATATTGATATTTGGGATCAAGGTTTACACAAGTCGTGGATATAGAAAGGTCTCTTTCGACAGTCGAGATCCTTTTCAGTAGATACATGATCTATGTGAGACTCCCATGGGTGTTTGCCCGAGTTGATCAACAAATGTGTATCATAAGACATATATGCATCACGATTATCTTACATTACATTGCATCATCCTGCACTTAACTCACTATTGAATTTCAAGTGAATCCTTAAGTTATTTGTTGATATATATATATATATATATATATATATGTATGTATGTATGTATGTTATGTATGCTGGTTTTTCTATGTGCAGGGTTATAGTTTCAGAGATATGTGATTGGGATGGTAGGAGTACTAGTGTCTTCATTGCTTTACTTAGGCTTAGAATACATTTGTTGGGTACTATGTTGTTAGGTACTCACCCTTGGTTCAACACTTCTATAGGTATTGAGCCCAGTACCTCCTGATCTCTTCATTGACAATTTTTATCCAAGCTCTAAGAGAGTTTGAAAGGTTACAACTAGTTCTTTTCAGTAGACCATTCAGACTTCTATTTACTTACTATTTTTGTTCTATTTGAGAATCAATGACGTTGAGACTTGTATAAATTTATTTGAATTTTATTGTAGTAGAGACTTGTACATGTGACACCAGTTTTGGGTCAGTTTTATATCTAGTTATCGTTCTTAAATGCTTATTCTTTCTTATTTAGACTGTATTTTTGCTTTACCTTCCACATTATTTTATATTTCCTATTTAGGTGGACTTGTCCGGAGGGTAAGCCTCAAACTATGTCGAGGCCCCGCTTGATCTATGTAGAGGCTTGATGGACAAATCTAAACTCTTGTACGTTGACTTATTATGTTAAACATTTTGGTTATGAAAGTTATGCTATTTAGCCTTGATTATGATAATTGTCTTTTATTATGCTTATGACTTGAATGTTGGGAAATGTGAATGACTATGTGCTTATGTGGAAAGTCCCATAACCCCGATGTTCCCCCATAGCTTGAGTCCTACTTACCCATCCCCTTAGAGATAATTGCTATGTGTTATGTGAATCCATGCTTATCCCATTCCCAATAACATCGCCATAGCTTGAGTCCGAAGCCCCGATTCCCTTAGAGCTTATGTGTTATGTGTTTAGCTTTCGCGCTTCCGAACCGATGATGTGTGTGATGATGCTATGATGGGTTGATCGAGGGCCTTTGGGTTCTCCTTCGCCATGCCACATCTAGGCCCCTATCTAGGTCGTGATTACAAGGCACGGGACCCTTCGTGATCTCGATCACGGGCTTTGCGATCGCGATGCATAGGGAATACCAACCTTTGTGATCGCAAGAGAGGCCTCACAAACATGAAGAAGAAAGCATGCACCAAATATCAACAGTCACAAATCAGCTCAATTTCATGAATATAGATCCTCAAAATTGATTTGAAAACTTGTACACATAAATCATATATGCAACCCTACTAAATTTGACATTTTGGATTCAATAGAATCGTTAATTGAATTTGAGGCCTCCTTAACATAAGGTCTGATAAGTTGCAACTAAACTAACTTAGAAATTAGAAATACCAAAATTCCACAAAAAACCTAAAAATTATGAGAAGTTGATTGTAGTGTTGAAATCACCTCCCAAACCGATGGTGCCATCAAAAATCCAATTCGAGCACCCGTACTCAAAATGTTGACCAAATTCAAACCTAAGTCAAATTTCAACTTCGAACCTAAAATGCACATAAAGACTCCAAATCTAATTTCGACAACTCTCCTAGACCAATTTCTATATTTTAGAACTAATAGAATTGATGAAATTCCATTTCGAGACCCAAATTTTCAAATGACTCAAAAGTTCAAAATTAAACAACTTAAGCCTTCAAAATTCAATTCCTTAGAAAACACCCAATTTTTTACAAGATTTATAATACTTAACTTTCAAAACCAATCAAATATGACTCGAGGCATCTATCAGGAAGTGTAAAGTGATAATTTTATCAAAACTATTTTTAAAAAATGACCTTCAGGGTCATTATATCATCCACCACTAAAAGTCATATTCGTCCTCGAACATACAGTAAGGGACATATTGAAGTCTCAAAAAGATAAGGGTACAGATCCGTATATTAGACTCGGTCTCTTAAGTAGCCTCTCCCACGAGCCAATATTGCCACTAAACCTTCACTGAAGCTATATCCTTAGTCCTCAAATTCTTGGTCTATTTATCTAAAATGGCCACAAGCGTTTCCTCATATGTCAAATCTAGGTCCAACTCCACTGAATCAAGAGAATCACATGAGATTCATCCAGAATGTAACATCGTAGTATCAAAATATGAAAGACATGGTGCATAGAAGATGGATTAGGTGGCAAAGCAAGTTTGTAAGTCACTTTTCCTACTCACTCTAAGAACTCAAAAGAGCCAATATACCTAAGGATGAGTTTTCCCTTCTTCCCGAAGCTCATGACACCCTTCATGGAAGAAATCCTCAACCAGACCAGGGCACCCTCCATGAATTCTAAGGGTCAAACCCGCCTATCAGCATAACTCTTTTGGTAACTCTAGGTTATCAACAACCAACTTTGAATCAACCGAACTTACTCCATGGTATCTATATGAAAATTAGTATCAAAGCTATCCACTACAATAGAATCAAACCAACCTATGGTAATATATATCTCCAGCCATACAAAACCTCAAAGGAAGCCATCTAGATGTTGGAATGATAAATGTTGTTATAAGTAAACTATGCCAAAGGCAAATCATGGTCTCACGTGGCACCAAAATCAACAACACATGCCTGGAGTATACACTCTAGCACTTGAATAGTCCTCACAAACTGTATGTCTATCTGAAGGTGGAATGTTGTACTTAAATCTAGTTGATTGCCCAACCTATGTTGCAGGGCCTTCCAAAAGTGGAATATGAACAAGAAACCTCAATCAAACATAATAGAGACAAGTAACCCATGAAGTCTAACAATCTGGTTGATATAGAGATGAGCTAACTTCTCCACCATGTACTTACTTCACAGGAATGAAATGAGCGGACTTAGTCAAATGATCCATAGTCACCTAAATAGAGTCATAACTTTCTATGGTAGTGGGTAAACCTACCACAAATTCCATTGTGACTTGCTATCACTTCCATGTTAGAATAAGCATCCTGTAAACTCACCCTTGAGTCTCTTTTGCTCATACTTAACCTGTTGGCACGTCAAACACTTGGACACAAAATCAGTGATGTCCTTCTTTATACTGTACCAACAAAATGTTGACTAAAGTTATGATATATCATCATTGCCTCAGGATAGATGGAATATCTAGTGTAGTGGACCTCTTCAGGTATCAGTCTAATTAAGTCACCCACCTTGGGCACATACATTTGGCTCCCAATACTCAAAACACCATCAGTATCACACACAACGTTCCTAGACTCACCCTTAGCCATTTTGTCTCGAATGAGACAATGTTTCTTATCCTCAAACTGCCACTCACAAATTTGATCCATCAAACAAGCGTAGGCCTCTAAGAAAGAAAGCACACTAACCTCATCAGAAAGTTATAGTTTCACCAACCCATTAGCCAATCTTTGAACATCTCTAGCCATGGGTCACTCTTTAACTCGAATAGTCATAAGACTTTCCTTACTAGAAGCCTTTCTACTCAATGCATCAACCACCATATTGACTTCTCTCGGATGGTATAGAATGGCCACGTCATAATCCATTAAAAGATCAATCCACCTCTTTTGTCTTAAGTTCAAATCTTTTTGGCTAAAGATGTACTGCAAACTATGATGATCGATAAATATCTCAAAATGGACCCCACACAAAAATAATGCTGCCAAAGCTTCAAAACAAAGATAATAACTACCAACTCTAGGTTATGGATAAGATAGTACTTCTCATGAGTCATCAATTTTCTCGAGTTATAAGCAATCACTTTCTATTTCTTTAGCAAAACACGCCCTAGCCCAACTCTCGACACATCACAATACACGGTGAAATCAATACCCTTCTCAGGCAAAGTTAAGATAGGTATAGTAGTTAGTTAATAATACCTTAAGCTTTTGGAAGCTCTCCTCACACTCATCTAACCAATGAAATACTACATTTCTTCTTGGTAAGTCTGGTCAATGGGGTTGTTATGGTAAAGAAACCCTAAACAAAGCATCGATAGTATATGACCAAACCTATGAAACTACAAATCTCTATGGTAAAGTTAGGTCTACTCCACTATTTAACAACCTCAATATTTCCTGGATCAACCCTGATGCTCTCATTGGACACCACATTCCTAAAATAATGCTACTAAATTGAGCCAGAATTTGCACTCAGAGAACTTAGCATATAGATTCTTTTTCTTACCCTCTAGAGCACGATTCTCAAATGCATGTCATGGTCGGCCTCTTGGTCTTCTTGGAAAAATTTCACTTACCCTTATGAAGAGAGGGGTATTGGGTTTAGACAAATGACTGAAGTGGTTACTTATTTCAGTTATAAACAGTGGTGGATTTTCAGGACCAAAAAGACACTCTAGGTGACTTCTTGCTTGCAAAATATTGTCAAAAAGAAATCCTATTGCTAGGAAGTGGAATACTGGTCAGTCTTTGATTTGGAAACACTTAATGAGAATCAAGTTTAAGGTGGAATCTTAAATTCAATGGAAAATCCTCTCTGGCTCCTCCTATTTTTTGTGGGATGATTGGCTTGGGACTGGGCCATTAGCATATCTCACTAAAGGTGTTTCATGGTAAAACAACATCAAAGTTTTTGCTTTTATTAATTAGGGGCAGTGGGACGTGGAAAGAATTCTTCAAGTTGCCCCTCCTCAGATGGTGTCTCAGATTTTGGCTCACCAGTTCCAATACAATGAGCACATTACTGATCGGGCCATATAGAAACTTACAGGTGATGGAAAAGTTTCATGCTCCTCTGCATGGAATTTGATTAGATTGAAGAGGGATAAAGCTTCCATAATTTCCCTGACTTGGAATAAGTATATACTCTTCAAATGCTCCTTTCATTTGTGGAGGACTTTGAGAGGTAAGTTACCTACAAATGAAAAGATTATTTCTTTTGGTCACCATCGCTCTGATTATTCCTATTATAATGTACCTAGACTTGACACTATAGATCATAACTTTGTGGCTGGGAGTTTTGCTAAGGTTATTTGGAACTTCACTGCAGATCTTTTTGGTGTCAACAAAAGCTACACACCTCTTAGAAACATGGTTATGAGGTGGTGGTCTGTTAAAGCCTATAATGGGGCTCATAAGTTGGTTCTTCAATCAGTCCCTATCTTTGTGTGTTGGACTATTTGGATGAATAGATGCGTAAGCAAATATTGTGGTAAAACTTCCAACAATTATAGGGTCAAATATGCAGTCCTTAAAGACATTTATCTTCTTCTATATACTGCCTTCCCCTACATTTCTTGGACCCTTAACTGGAAGATCTTGGTGGTGATGCTTGAAGGTTATGTTCATGACATGAGAGTGATCAAAGTTTGTTGACAAAAATCTCCTATTGGTTCTGTGAAGTTAAATACGGATGGTAGTGTTCTTAACTGTCTCGGTAATATAGAAGTGGGTGGAATTTGTAGAATCCTGAATGGAGAACTCATTTTTGCATTCTCCTTTCCTATGGGGGTGGGTACCAATAACCAAGAAGAACTTGAAGCTGCCTGCGTTGACATTTGTGGGTGTCTTCAGTTAGGTTACACAAAGGTTATTTTGGAAATAGATTCAGAGCTCTTTGTATACTGGATTTACTCACAGACCTAAACTTCTTGGCTTAATAGTCAGATTCTCTCCGAGATCCATAACATCACTGCTCAAATTACTAACTTCAAATGTCAGTACACTTACAGGGAGACCAATTTTGTTGTTGATTGTCTTTCAAAGTATAGTCACTCTATTACTTCTCCCATGCTATTTTTCTCTGATGTTCAACTTCCTAGAGAATCCAGGGCTTACTATGATCTCAATATGTTGGGTATGACTGGTTAAGAAACTCCAACCACATATGTTGTCTCATATTCATATTAGGTTAGGAAAAGATATATTTGAGACTCCAGTGATCGGTAAAGATCTCACAATGCACCCCATAACGATAATTTCGTTAGAACTTTAACACAAATACAACCGCAGCCAACTCTAAGTCATGGGTAGGGTAATTTCTTTCGTGCACCTTCAATTGTCTAGAAGCATAAGCTATCACCTTTCCTCTTTGCATCAGTACACCACCCAAACCCACACAAGAGGCATCACAATAGACCACGAATGGTACTTCCTCCTTGTGTAAAACAAGAATCGGTGTTGAAGTCAATAAATTCTAGAGCATTTGAAAGCTCGCCTCACACTCCTCGGACCACTGAAATGCCACAACCTTCTGAGTCAATCTAGTTAATGGGGCTGCTATAGAGGAAAAACCCTAAAAAAATCATCGATAATGCCTTTCCAAACTAATGAAAATCTAAATCTCGGTTACAGAAGTAGGCTTAACCCACTCACGCCCGACTGCCACTTTGGTCGGATCAACCATACTACCCTCCTTTGATAAAACATGGCAAAGAAATGCAACTGAATAAAGCCAAAATTCACATTTTGAGAACTTGGTATACAACTTCTCATCCCTCAATCTCTGAAGTACTATCCTCAAGTGCTAAACATGATATGCCTCCCTCTTGTAATAAACCAAGATATCCTCTATGAACACAATCACAAAGATGTCTAAATAGGGCTTGAACACTTGATTTATCAGCTTCATAAAAGCAGAAGGGGCATTAGTAAACCCGAAGGACATAACCACAAACTCATAATCACCATAATGGGTCTTAAAAGTTATCTTCGGGATATAAGACTCCCGAACTCTCAACTGATGATAGTCGAACCTCAAATCAATCTTGGAAAATATCGAGGCACCCTGTAACTAGTCAAAAAGATCATCAATGTGAGGCAAGGGATATTTATTTTTTATAGTCACTTTGTAAAGTTGGAGATAGTCAATACACATACACATTGTTCAATCTTTATTCTTCACAAATAATATAGGAACACCCCAAGAAGACACACTCAGACGAATAAATCCCCTTTTTAGAAAATATTTCAATTGCTCCTTTAATTCAGTCGGAGCCATCCGATAAGGAGGAACAAATATGGGTTTGGTACCCGGTTCCATACCAACTAAGGTAACTCTGGAAAAGATAGAGGCACTGTCTTTGCTTAACAGTCAGTTAAGAATAACATAATGAGGCGATAACCAATCCATACCCAATATCACATCAAAGTTCACCAAATCTAACAATATTAAGTCATAAATAGTATCTCTCCCCATAAATGTACATGCATCATAGATATAAAAGCACTAAAATTAGAAAAATAAGGCAATAGAGTAAATATAACTTTCTAAGGGCTCCTTTGCCACGCCTACCCCTTCCCCCTGCCCCTCTCTTTCTTTCTCTCTCAATTCATTTTATAAGGGCTCCTTTGCCCCTCTCTCTATCTTAATTAACTTTATTAGGGATCCTTTTCCCTCTCTCCCTCAATTCACTTTATTAGGGCTCCTTTTCCCCTCTCACTCCCTTTTCTTCTTCTGCTTTCTCGTCAGAGTCAAGCGATGTACATTGCCCCTTTACTTCTGTGTCTCTCTTTCTCGCTTACTGAGTTTGTGAATGTATATATTTTTTGCATATGTGAAGCAAGAAGGTTGGCAAAATAAATTCCTTATCGGTGATGACTTTTTGAGTGAACTAGTTCCTCTGAACCACCCTATTGATGACCTTTCATGGTTCTAATATCATCACGATCATCCTAATAATCTATCCACTCCTCGACTATACCAAGTTCTATAATTCAGTTCTATTATTTTTGTTTTTATTTTTTTAAGTATGTTGTTATTATCATTGAGTTATTTTAGCTTTCTTGCACTATTGATGTTTCAACAGAAAGTTAAAAAAGGGGTTAGGGTGGGAGGGGAAATTAAAATTAATGTAGACGACTAAGGTAGAACTTTAGTTGACTTCTCCTATGGTGCCTATTCCAGTCT
Source organism: Solanum aculeatissimum (assembly GCA_038996855.1). Lineage (NCBI taxonomy): Eukaryota > Viridiplantae > Streptophyta > Magnoliopsida > Solanales > Solanaceae > Solanum > Solanum aculeatissimum. The sequence continues at coordinate 19,134 of JBCEWC010004669.1, forward strand.
CTTCGGATTACAAAAATTTCCTTTAGAGCCTTTGGATGAAGTTGCGAGTACATGAAATGATTTTGATATTGACTATATTTGACTCAAGTCAGATATAAATTACATAGCTGACAAAGCTCTATTTTTTCTCTTTTGTTTTACAATTGTTGACTTTATAAGATTAGACAATACTATGAAACATGAAAGAAAGCAAATGGAGTACAACTTCAAGTGAAGTGTATAGTCTTCTTCTTCGAATGAAACAGGCTTCTTATAGGTCTTTGTAGTGAGGCTCTTGATGCTGTAAATGGAAAATACAAAGGAGTTTTTCGATCAATTTTTTTTAATGACTCCTTGATTGAGGACGAATGATAGTACACTTCCAAATTAGATATGTGCATGTTGTCTATCATTCTACTGATCTTCTATCTTCTCAATTTATTTCTTTACACTTGAGGTCGATTTTTTCTCTTGCTTCTTTCCTTCTTCAATCGTGATTTCCTTATGTCTGGTTAATGATTGAAGAGGCCTTCAATCCTTTCCTTTGCTTTACTTGATTTTCTTTCTTGCACTATAAAAATATCAGCGTTTAACCATGGATTATAGCAACAAAAAGATTTTCGTCTCTATATAATGACGGATTAGCTACAGATCCAAAATTATATAGCTAAAAGAAGTAAAAGTAAATATAGCTACAAAATTATCGATAAAAAGATGGTTGCATAATTATTTATTTCATAGCGGTGAAATTAGCGACAAAATATCCATCACTAAGATTTTATATATTTATCAATGTCTTATATGCACAGTTGCTACCAAATATTTTTGTAGCTATTATTTAGGAACAAATTTTAACTTCTTTTTTTAGTCAAAATCCATCGCTAATCCGTAGCAGCGGTATTAAAATAAAGAATAGGGGTTTATTAAGATCTAAATATTTATGACCTCTCCAGAAGAAAATTTCTCTATGGAGATGACGAACTCTCCAGAGACTTTGCGATACTAGGGTTTTGCATATGGCTAACCATTCCTCTTCGGCGAATGCTTTCTCCGACGAACTACTCTCTGGCGGCGAGGGTTTCTCTCTAGCAAGTCTATCTGGCGAACTACTCTCTTGCGGCTAGGGTTTCTCTCTAGCAAATCTATCTGGCGAACTAGAGTTTCTCTCCAGCAAATCTATCTGACAAACTCGTTCTCCAGCCTATCTATCCGAGAAATCTCTCTCAAGGTGAACCCTCTCTCAAAGATTTCATCATGTAACATATGTGCCATTTTGTTTGATTTAGTCTGAAAAGTTAGATAGATAGTAATGGAAGGCTTTAACGATTATGCTGGAACTAAAAGATCCCAAGAAATGTTCAAATAGGATCTTTTGCAAGTCTTGATAGAAAACTAACTGAAAACATACTTTATCATGCATGTGGCTAATCTATCACGCTCACTGATGGAAGATTTGATCAATAGTGTAGTAATTTAATTCCATCCTGGATCTTGTGCTTGATGTTCATTTCTTTATGTCATTCAACCTATTCCTTTATTTACTTGCAAAGTTATTTTATCATTATTATAACTTACTTAATCAACTTGAACCTATCAATCTCTTCTGTTTTGATAATGGCAAGTAATTTGCACGAAAATACTTTTGTACTTCCTTATTTAGTTGTGAGACTCCTCCTTGCTGAGTAAATAGTAAGCCATCCACTGCCATCTTATGGTTTCTCCACCTTGCTAATTGCCTAAATTATTTATGCTCTTATCTTCCCCTTTGACATAATTTATAAAAGCACAAATACAGATAGATACACAATTGAAACAATCAGAGAGATATACAGGCATGCAGACATAATTAACTACTAGATAGATAAATAGGTCAAAAATAAGTTTAGAAACCAACAACCCTCGATTTACAATGCAGAAGAGTACATGGGGACAAAATCTCTAGTTTAACTAAGCAGTGCAATTGTCTTAAGTAAAGGTAATGTTTAATTATAACGCATGAAATATTTCTGAATGTTGAGAACATTTCTATTGAAAGTATTGTAGGAACATTTTATTCCACATTTTTTTAGAATTTCGAGTTGAGTTTTGCATAAAAATAACGAGATTTGTATTGGATGAGTCAGATTCGGCTTTGAGAGAGTCAACCAGACAAATTAGCTTGTTAACAATAGAGACTCGTTCCTACTATAGGCCATCCGCAACAAGGAGAAGCTTTCCAACCTCTGTGTTGGTGTCCTTGTGCAGCTAAAAATAATTTCCTTTAGATTCTTCAATTGTGAATAGGCAAGCTTTTCCATCTTTCATCCCTTTAGCAACAGAGAAGCAACATCGATTGATACTTTGGTTACCTTGATTATTTCTACTCTTATTTTGACAGAGCCCCTTTTGTGCCAATTATGGCCTACAAGAATATAGCCCATTCTAGAGAGTCTTGGTGTTGTAAGTCTCAAAGATCTCAACAAGCTTATTCCCAAAGAAATCAACAAGAGTATCCACAAAGATACCAGATATTTATAGTCTGTAGGGTAGGCTTGCAGATGCATTAATATCCTCAGAGCTTTCCACATACATTCACAATTCCAAGAAGCCCAATTAATCTTGTACTTTCTGAAGATACAATACAAAACAAAAACATCTCTAAATAATATATTGTTGACAGATCCCTTTCTAAGAACTAGAGTAGCAACAATCATATAAGTAAGAATGGAGTTTTGAAAATACAAAGAAAGAGAACCCAATGAGAAAGGTTTAAGTTTGGTTTAGTAGTGGCTTCTTTGGCCACTTCTATGGAGACCATAAAATCATCGGGTAAGATGTCATTCATATACGGCACAACACCAAAATATTTATTAACAAACTCATCTTTAAGAGAAAAATCATTCACAATAATATGCTTTCCTAGAACCACAATTTTCCTTTCACCAATGTCCTTAGATAGGTTAGGGTTTTCATAAAACAGATGAACAGGTTATATTACTCAAGGCCACAAAGTCAGAAAAGTAGATGTAATTTTTGAGAGTTTTTCAATTTATCCAAGTTGATAACATTCTAAAAAACAATAAGGTGACTTTTGTAGACTTCAAACTTGTTCTTCTGGACAATACCCAAAATTGATGCATGTCTTCAGGTACGAGGGTGCTTGTGGGATCTTGATGCAGATTATAGTTACCTTCTCTTTTATGGTGGATGGTCTTTTCATGGATGAAGAGGAAGGATAATCATAGGATAGGGTAAAAACATCATGTTCCAAAGAACTTTAAGGGCAGTAAGAGATAGATCTCGACATAGTTCAAGTCATGATATCGGAGAGGGAGAAGAAGAGAAGGAATGGTCAAGGATATAAAAATGGCTTTCTTAGAGAAATGAAAGGTTTACACAGAAAGGGTGATGAAATGAAAAGATGGGAGAGGTGAAGAGTTGTCTAAAAATTTTAAATGGCAGAGGAGAGTAACTAATGGAAGCCAGGTCTATCGATAAGTTTGAAATAGTAAAGGAAAATAAGGTTGTAAATCAATCTAAAAGATTCTAAAAAGATAAAAGCACATAAAACAATTTAGGTAGAAGATATATAAACCATGGGACCCTAGTAATGCCGATCCTTTTTAAGGGTAACAAAATCATTCTTCTAACAGATGTTTTGTAAAAGAAATGGACAGTTGATTTCAAAATCTACAAATTCAAGCACAAAATTATAATTTTTGACATAATCTCTAATAAAATAATATTTTATATTCATATATATTGCTTTCGAATGATGTACGGTATATTTAAAAATACTACTAGCACTAGTATTATCATAGAAAATAGGGATAACATCATAAGATAAATTGAATGTGATGCATTATCCATGATAGTTGAGTGTTGCAACTTCCATCAGTAAGATTTTCAGATTTAGTAATAGACAAAGCCACAATTATTTCTTTTTACTATGCTATGAGATTAAAGATTGACCAAAGATTTAATAAGTTCCACGGTTACTCTTTATATCATTCTTATCATCACCTGCAAAATCAACATCCGGAAAACTAATTAGATTAAAATTTAGAAAATAAGGATACTAGAGACCCATATATTGGGTTGTCACGACCCAAAATGGGTAACGACTAAAGAAGAATGAAATAAAGCGGAAGTCAACACAACATAACATCAAATATCCCAAAACCTGGAATCATGAGTATAAGAGCATCTAAATACAGTACTGAAAAGAAAAAGATACATTTGTCTCATGCAAATACAAGACTATCTTATAATATCTGATACATAATCTAATAGAAAGTAAATGAAGTATGATCCAAGGATCCACGGCGACTCGAAGTCTGAGCCTCACTATAGGGGTCTGGGTGATATCCGCCACACTCTGCTAGAATGATCAACAACCCTGTCTCGAACCCTATGTACGATCTGCAGGGATGAAACAAGTAAGGGTGAGTACACCGAAATGTACCCAGTAGGTTCAATTGATTGGGTAAGAGAAATTGAACAAGTATGTATGAACAAAAAATCCTATCATCTGCATCACAAGGTTAGTATATAATAACATAACTAAAGATAAAGATAAACATAGTAATAGACAATGATGCAATACATATAAAGTGTATGGATGCAATGACATTATAGGCCATAAAAGAGGTGGAATCACGACTGTTGTAGGGCCGATGTGCATATCTATCAAGCCAAAGCTACCAAATAGGACCCGGGGGCATCGAAGGACATGTACTCTAATAGGTCATGTCATCGCAGGCCTCAGATAGTACAGGTACAATGTATGATGTGTGCATACAAATGCCAATGTATATAAGTATGGTGTGTGCATACACCAATGCCATAATAGATTAAGATATGTGCATACCAATGCATCAATAGAGTAAGTTATGTGCATATCAATGCAACAATAGAGTAAGATATGTGCATACCAATGCAATAATAGAGTAAGATATATGCATACCAATGTAACAATAGAGTATGATATGTGCATACTAATGTAATAATAGATCAAGATATGTGCATACCTATGCAACAACAGAGTAAGATTTATGCATACCAATACAACAATGGAGTAAGATATGTGCATACCAATGCAACAATCAAGTAAGATAGGAGATGACTCATAAGAAATGATAAACAGGGACAACAATCCTAGCCTCACAAGGCTAGATCAAGACTATCAATTACAACCACAAGTATATGAATAAGCCATATTAACCTCCCACTCTGATTAATGATCAGTTCCCCACAAATCTAGACTCCGCAAGTCAACAAAATATGCATTCGAATCCCATAATAAGTCATGAATAACCCCAAGTTTTGACAAATCCAATTCAAGCGTATCACAAGTCCCACATCATCATGGTAATGACCAAAGTGTCTCATATTTTGAGTATTAATCTCAATTTATTGTTAAGATCACAATCTACTCAAATTTCGGCATAATTGGATCCACATATCCATCACAATTCTAACATAATAAGCCATTTACTCATGAATCAATCTACACCTTCAATTACCACATGACATACTCAATAACTCAAATCTAGTCCCAAAAAGGTTAGTGAAACCTACCTTAATGGAAAAATCATACTCAGACAAGATTTCGATCAACTCAAGCCTCTAAACGATCCTCACATCGACCACTCACTATCAAAATTAGATACTATGCATCAAGAGGAGTATTTTTATACCCATATTGGTATGGTTTAATCTTAGGGGAAAAATGGACAATTTTCCGATTAAAAACTTAAAATTTTTGAATCTGAAAATTGACTTTCAAATCGAGTTCTACACGAAAAATGGAGTTTATGAGCAAAATTTCCACCAAAATGAAGTTCCAATTGAGCGAGAAATAAATCTTTAAAGTTAAGAAATCATGGTCTAAAAATCCTTAATTTTGGACATTAAAATTATGAATTCCAAGATAAAACTTATGACAAATGACCAATATAATGTTAAAATCACTTACCCAAAATATTTCTTCGAAAATCCTCTTTCAAAATCACCTAAAAAGCATGACAAGTTTGAAAATAGTGTAAAAATGGTGTTTTACGGTTTAACAATGTTCAAGTGAAAAAGGGTCTCCGCGATCATGGGTGGGGTCCTGCAAACGCGGAGGAGAAGAGTTAAATGACCTTTGTGATCACAGAGACAAACCCGCGAACGAGGAAAACAAATGCGAGGGGGTACACGCGCATGCCCAACACTTCGCGAATGTAGGACCTTGTCCGCGAACGTAGAGCACAATAACATCAAGATCTCCGGGGATGCGGAGAAGAGATGTGCCTGCAGCATATATCAGCAAAAACCAACTACATCATAACTCAAAACAACTCGGACTAGGCACTTAGAACACATCCGAAATCAGAATTTCACAATCTCTATATGTATCCATACCAAAAAAAAATGATCCAGACTCAATGGAATAATGAGAAATCGATTTCAAGGCCTCCTCACCATATTCACTAATCCAACTCGATAAAACTAGTTTAAAACTCAAAATGCCAAAACTGCCCTCGACAACTCCAAAAATTATTCTGAGTCCATTTCTAGTGTTAGTTTCACCATCCGGAACTACTGGAACTGTTTGAATTTCGATTCGACCTTCTGAAGTCCAAATTTTAATCAAAGTCAAACTTGGTCCCAAAAATAACTAAATTCATAACTTTGAGCCTAAAAACCTTATTTTAACTCAGAAGTCAATTATGTAACTTTTTGTAGTTTAGTTTTAATATTTTGGAACTAATAAAATCAATTGATCCCTGATCCGATACTAGAAAACCAAAATGGCACAAAAACTCACTTTTTCAATAAGATAAGCTTCTAAAAAGTGTCAAAATGCATATTTACCACTTTCAAACTCTGGATTTCAGTTTCAATCATTCAAACAATCAGAAACATGCCTAAAGCAACTTACTAAAGGGTAAAAATAGAAATTTTCATAGATAGGGCAAAAATGACTAATCAAGTCATTACATCATTCACCACTAAAAATAATGCTCGTCCTAGAATATAAAGAAAAGAGTTGTACCTGAAGCCTAAAAAAGTCTAGAATATCCGGCCCGCATATCCGACTCTAACTCCTAAGTAACCTCATCAAGAAAATAGTGTCTCCATTGAACCTTCACAGAAGGTATATCTTTGGATCTCAATCTCTGAACATGTCTGTCCAATGTAGTTATATGCTCCTCAACATAGGAAAAATCTGAACTCAACTCAACAAAGTCATGAGAGATCACATGGGACTCATCTGGAATATATCGGCAAAGCATAGAAACATGAAAAATAGGATGAACAGATGATACTCTCGGTGGTATGCCAACTCATAGGCAACCTCACCAACTTTTCTCAAAATCTCAAAAGCATCAATAAATCTGAGACTGAGCTTGCCCCTTTTCCCAAAACTCATGACACCCTACATGAGTGAAATCTTCAGCCAAACACTGTCACTAACAGAGAACTCTAGAGGCCAAGTCCTCCGATCATCATAGCCTTTTTGGCAACTCTGCGCTGTTAAGAGTCTACCCTGAATCAAATAAACCTAATCCATATCATCTCTAAGTAGGTCCACACTCAACACATCATCAGAACCTGAGTCAAACCATTCGATGGGT